>VMDR010005207.1:0-53298 GCA_007922815.1 Macrotus californicus | reverse complement strand
GAAACTTATAAAAACTCAGGGGCTAGCAAATAAAAGTTTGCACAACCTAATAAGGTGGTGTGTGGTCTGTATTCAGGTAGCTCTATATACCTACACATTTTTTTCAACTATCTATTCATTCAGTGCATTTTTACTGAATACGTATCATGTGCCAGTGCTCGGGCTCAGCTCTGGGAATACAAGAATGACAGAAGTGTAGGAATTTTCTAGTTTAGTGGGAATAGCTGACACAAATACCGATGATCGTACAATATTTGCTCAGCACTTAAAACAAAGAGATCAATATTGCAAGTTTAATATTATGATGTTTACAGATGTCACAAGAGAACCCAAGGGCAAACTCATGACACTATTAATTTGTATAGCAACATTTGTTTAATTTTTAAATTTTAATTTTTCAAGTATTTTATTGATTATGCTACTATGGTTGTCTCATTTATTTCTTCCCTTTATTTCCCTCTGCCCTGTAACCCCCTCCCAGCAAGACTGATCAAGATTCAGTTGTTGATAGTTGTGAGTTTGTTGTCATTTCACAGTTCATAGTTTTGATCATCTTCTTTTTCTTAGACAAATCTGTTTAAAATTTCATATAATAAGGGCTTGGTGATGATGAACTCCTTTAACCTGACCTTATCTGGAAAGTACTTTATGTGCTCTTCCATTCTAAATGAGAGCTTTGATGGATAGAGTAATCTTGGATGTAGGTCCTTGTCTTTCATGACTTGGGATACTTCTTTCCAGTCCCTTCTTGCCTGCAAAGTTTCTTTTGAAAAATCAGCTAGTAGTCTCATGGGCACTCCTTTGTAGGTGACTGTCTCTTTTTCTCTTGCTGCTTTTAACATTCTCTCCTTATCTTTCATCTTGGGTAATGTAATTATGATGTGCCTTGGTGTATTCCTCCTTGGGTCCAACTTCTTTGTGACTCTCTGAGCTTCCTGGACTTCTTGGAATTCTGTTTCCTTTGCCAGATTGGGAAAGTTCTCCTTCATTATTTGTTCAAGTAAGTTTTCAATTTCTTTCTCTTCCTCTTCTCCTTCTGGCACTCCTATGATTTGGTTGTTGGAATGTTTAAAATTTTCCAGGATGTTCCTAAGTCTTTCCTCATTTTTTTGAATTCTTGTTTCTTCATTCTGTTCTGATTGAGTGTTTATTTCTTCCTTCTACTCCAAATTGTTGATTGGAGTCCCAGTTTTCTTCCCTTTATTGTTGGTTCCCTGTACATTATCCTTTATTTCGCTTTTCCTAGCCTTCACTTTTTCCTCTATTTTGCAACCATACTCAACTATTTCTGTGAGCATCCTGATTACCAGTGTTTTGAACTCTGCATCTGATAGGTTGTCTATCTCTTCATTCCTTAGTTGTATTTTTTCTGGAACTTTGATCTGTTCTTTCATTTGGGACATATTTTTGTGTCGGCGTGCCTGTTTCTTAAAAGGGGGCAGAGCCTTAGGTATTGGCCAGGACTGGACAACCCATGTTGCCGCATTGTGGTGCTGTATATGGGGGAGGGGTCCAAGATGGAACAACGCTGCTTGCTCGGCTCTCTGCAGGCTTTCAGTCACTTCTTCCTCTACCCACAAGCAAATTGGGCCTCTCTGGTGCTGATTCCCAGAGGGGTGGTTTTGTGTACATTCTAGGACCCTGTGGGTCTGCTCAACAAGCTCTCTTGCCACTGCTGCAACCCCCACAGGTTTTTTAGTTAGAGGTTTTGAGGCTTTATTTCCCCGCACTGGATATCTGGGTCGCGCAGTCTGTCTCATTCCCCAGTTGTTCCTCCCAGTGTATCTGCACACAAATGTCGGACTGCCTGCTCTACCACCCACTGCCTTGCCATGAGTCCTCTCCAGTCCGGCTGCCCGTCTCTGCCCCTCCTACTGGTCTGGGTGAATGTTTCTTCTTTAATTCCTTGGTTGTTGGACTTCCATACAGTTGGATTATCTGGCAGTTCTGATTATTTTTTGTTTTTAAATTATTGTTGTCCTTCTTTTGGTTGTGCGAGGGGGCAAAGTGTATCTACCCGTGCCTCCATCTTGGCCAGAATTTGTACAACATTTGTTAAGTTCTCACTAGCTGTTAGGGACTTTGGTTACTGAGAAACAAAAATGAGAAAACAATTTCTGTCCAGTGTTTTTTAAATGTTTGCATACACAAACAAAAAAGAGGAAGCTTGTTAATTATCGATTTCCTGAGTCAGTAGATCAAGGGCGGCAGGAATCTGAACTCCTAGCAAGCATTCTATGAAATTTTGATGTTTGCATTATGTGAGTAACTGTTTTGATAACCTCATATACGTGTATGTATATATATGGAGAAAGACATAAATACTTAATTATATGAGCATGTCAATGAGCAATAATGGAAATATTCAGGAAGGAGGTAAATACACTTCTACCCCCAGGAAAACAAAATCTCTCCATCATTGTGTGTATCTGAATGTGACTGAGTAACATAAGCATGATGCTTCAATTATAATAACAAGAAATTGTTGCCCTCCTGCATTCAGACTCAAGATGGCAACTATGACCTGAATTCCCAGCCTCTCCTATGAATATTAGACTTGCCAGCCCTGAGAGGTGTGTGAGCCAATTCCTTAAAATAACTCTTTCTACATATATTAAAAAATATCAATTTGGCAACACTGACTGCTTCTCTATGGCAACAGTTGGTTAGGACTGGTGATCAGCTGTTCCACTTCTGAGGAGCATTGTGTTCTGATTCACCCCCACCCCTACCTTACACAAGTGTTCATGTATCTAACCTGCCAGATCTCTGTAGACACTTGGGTTTCTGACCCTCAATCTAGAGAGACATAAGGTTAAATCTTGTTTGTGTTTAATGGGCCATGCCAGATAAGAATCTTTGGAGGCTCTAGCATGGGAAAAAATAAGGGGCCTATCTTCACTCTCTCTCTTCACTTTGCCTCTATGTATTTAAAATAAAAAAAATATCATTAAACCATACAAAAGTATAGGTCAGTCCCATGAAGTTCCGATTTTTCCCCTTCAAGGTGACTTCCCAGGTACTTTGTGGGAAATAGAAAATTCTTCCCAAAGTAATTTTTTGCCAAAGTAACTTTCCCCAAAGCTGTTGCTTTGCTGGTGTCTAACTATGGACTTGGTCCGCCTCTGAGACTGGGTTGTCTCCAACCTGCACCATTTCCACATGATCACATCAACATTACAGTTAAACTATAGAACAGTCATCATCGAGAACCACCTGAGGTCTAGCTGAACAGAATCTTCTAACTAAATAAAGATATAAAGAAGAAGCCACACCAAGATTGGCAGGAGGGGTGGAGATGTGGAATAGGCTGGTCCCACACCCATGTGTGGCTGGTTAAAAATTGGGTGGAATATCTCAGCTAAGGAGGTCCCCACTGAGACCCCCAGCCCACGGTTCTAGTGCTGGGAAGAGAGATCCTCATAACTTCTGGCTGTGAAAACCAGCAGAGATTGTGAAGTAGTGAGACAGAGAGCTTCTGAAATCCCAGGCATTCCTTTTAAAGGTGCTGTACATGCACTCATTTGGACTCACTCGCTCTGAGCTCTGGCACTGGGGCAGCAGCTTTAAAGGTGCCAGGGGTATACAAAGAAGAACTGAATTGTCTGGCTTCATGGCAAGGACTGGAGGGGCAGCTTTCTCCCAGACAGAAGCGTTGGCAGCAGCCACTGTTCCTTTGTTGAGCCCTGCCCTGCAGGCACAGACAGATGCCATATCTGAGTCTCCATCAACCTAACACTGTTCACCCCACCCTGGTGATTCTATGAGACTCTGCCCCACCCAACAAGCACACTCAAGATGTTTCCATTGACTTTCCCATACAAATGGCCTGTCTTGGCAATGCTACAGACTTTCCTAAAATGTCTCAAAGGTTCACAAACCCCAAACAAGCAGCATCTGGCCTTGGCATGCCCCATACCTCTTGCTAAGCAGCCCCAAGCCTGGCACTAGTAGCAGCCAGCCTTGATTCACAGCTTAGTCTTCCAGACATGTGCAAGCTCAGCATAAGCAGCAACCATCTTCAAGTCACTTTGTAGCTCATACTAGGTGGCCCCAGGAAGACCAAAGGTGGCAGCTGAACTTGGCCTGCATCAGAGCCACTCCCAAGAGGCCCCAGAACCAACACGACTGGTGACCTGCTTCAGATCACACCAGAGTACCACCCAACCAACTCCATAAATGACACACCCAAAGGATAGACTCAGCAGGAACCAGAGTCCCATCCTGCTCTGTGGGGCCAGCCCCTGCACAACAGCTTATCAGCTATAGTCCAAACCAGTCCTCACAACCAATCAGTCTGAGGGTAAATTCCTCTCATTGATGTGCTAACAGCAATCAAGGCTCAGCCACAGCAGGAGGGCACATATAACCCACACCAGGGACACACCTGGAACACCCAGCTCAGGTGACTAGGGAAATTGTGTCACTTGGCCCCACAGGACACATACTCCATAAGACTACTCTATCAAGACTGGGAGATGTAGCAGCTCCACCTAAAGCACTGAGACAAACACAGGGAGGCAGCCAAAATGAGGAACAAAGAAACATGTTGCAAATGAAAGAACAGAACAAAATGGCAGAAAAACTAAACAAAAGAGATGGAAACAAGCCAACTACCAGAGGCAGAGTTCAAAGCAATGGTTAGAAGGATGCTCAACAACCTCAGTGATAATGTTGACAAAGAGATGGGAAAGGTAAAAATGGAGATAGAAAATATAAAAAAGAACAAGTCAGAAATGAAGAGTACATTAGAGGGAATCAACAGTAGATTAGATGAAGCAGAGAATTGAAAAAATCATTTGGAAGACAAGGTAGCAGAAAACATCCAATCAGAACAGAAAAAAAAAAAAAAAAAGAATCCAAAAATAATGAAGATAGTTTAATGGGCCTCTGGGACAACAAGCATACCAACATTTGTGAGCAAAGAATTGAAAACCTATTTGAAAAAATAATGATGGAAAACTTCCCTAACCTGGTGAAGGAAATAGACATACAAGTCCAGGAAATGCAAAGTCCCAAACAAGATGAACCCAAAGAGGCCCACTTCAAGACACATCATAATTAAAACGCCAAAGGTTAAAAACAAAGAGAATCTTAAAAGTAGCAAGAGAAAAGCAGTTAGTTACCTACAAGGGAGCTCCCATAAAACTGTCAGCTGATTTCTCAATAGAAACTTTGCAGGCCAAAGGGATTAGCATGAAATATTCAAAGTGATGAAAAGCAAGGACCTATATGTGTAGAACTGAAGGACAGACCAAAACCTACCCAAAAAGAAAATGTTAAAGGAGTTCATTACCACCAAACCAGCATTACATGAAATGTTGAAAGGACTTCTTTAAGAGGAAAAAAAATATGAATAATAAAATGGCAATAACTATATATCTATCAATAATTACCTTAATGTAAATGTATTAAATGCTGTAATCAAAAGACACAGTGTGGTGGAACAGATAAGAAAACAAGACCTATACATATACTGCCTACAAGAGACTTGCTTCAGATTCAAAGACACATACAGACTGAAAGTAAAGGGATGGAAAAAGCTATTCATGCCCATGGAAATGTAAAAAGAAATCTGGGGTAGCAATATTTATATTAGACAAAATAGACTTTGAAATGCAGGCTATAACAAGAGACAAAGAAGGACCCAGCAATTTTTTTCTTTTTTATTGAATTTATTAGAGTGAGATTGGTTAACAAACTTATACAGGTTTCAGGTGCACAATTCTACAATACATCATCTGTACACTGTATTGTGTATTTGCCACCCCAATCGAGTCTCTGTCCATCACCATTTATTCCCCGTATACCATCCTCCACCTATACCCACCCCTCCCCCATGCAATCACCACCCTGCTCTCAGTGTCCCTGAGTTTTTCCTTTTTGTTCAATCCTTCTGCCCTCCACTTAGCTGCCCCCTGATAGCTGTCATTCTGCCATCTATAAGTCTGTCTCTATTTTGCCTGTTAGTTTATTTTGTTCATCAGATTGCACAAATGAGTGAAATCATATGGCACTTGTCTTTCTCTGACTGACTTATATCACTTAGCATAACGCTTTCCAGGTCCATCCATGCTATCACAAAGGGTAAGACTTCTTTCTTTTTTTATGGCTGAGTGGTATTCCACCGTGTAAATGTACCTACCACTTTTTTTATCCTCTCATCTACTGATGAACACGGGCTGCTTCCAAACCTTAGCTATTGTAAATAATGGTGCCATGAACACAGGGGTGCATATAATCTTTTGAATTAGTGTTTTGGATTTCTTTGGATAAATTCCCAGAAGTGGAATCAACAGGACTCATCAGTTTCACTTCTGAGTATTTATCTCAAGAAATCCATAACACTAATTTGAAAAGACGCATGCATTTCTATGTTTATTGCAGCATTATTTACATTAATCAAGATATGGAAGCAACCCGAGTGTCTCTTGATAGAAAAATGGATAAAAAAGAGATGGTACATATATACAATGGAATATTACTCGGTCATAAAAAGAATGATATCTTTCCATCTGCAAGAGCATGGGTAGACTTGGAAAGTGCACTATGCTGAATGAAATCAATCAGACAGAGAAATACAAATGCCATATGATTTCACTTATATATGGAATCTAAAAAACAAAATAAACAAAACAGAAATAAATTCATAAAGAGAACTTATTTTTAATACATAAAATTATTTCATTTTCCCCCCTTTTTTTTTGTTGTTCAAGTACAATTGTCTCCTCCCCCCCGCTATCTACCCATGCCCACCTCCCACCCTCGATCCTACCCCCTTTGGTTTTGTCCATGTATCCTTTATACATGTTCCTTGATGACCCTTCCTCTTCTTTTCCCCATTATCCTCCCCCTCTGGTTACTGTCAGATTGTTCTTTATTTCAATGTCTCTGGTTATATTTTTGCTTGCTTGTTTGTTTTGTTGATTAGGTTCCACTTATAGGTGAGTTCATATGGTATTTGTCTTTTACTGCCTGGCTTTTTCACTTAGCATAATGCTCTCCAGATCTATCCAGGTTGTTGTGAAGAGTAGGAGCTCCATCTTTCTGATGCATAGTATTCCATTGTATAAATGTACCACAGTTTTTTTATCCATTAATTTATTGATGGGCACTTAAGTTGCTTCCAGCACTTGGCTATTGTAAATTGTACTGCTATGAACATTGGGGTACATAGGTTCTTTTGGATTGGTGTTTCAGGATTCTTAGGGTATAATCCCAGCAGTGGAATTGCAGGGTAAAAAGGCAGTTCCATTTTTAGTTTTCTGAGGAAATTCCATACTGTTTTCCACAGTGGCTGCACCAGTCTGCATTCCCACCAACGATGTACTAGGATTCCCAATAAAGAGAACATTTTGATGTTTGTCAAATGGGAGGAAGGGTTAGGGGAATGAGCAAGAACAAAGGGTAAGGGATTAAGATGTACAAATTGCCAGTTATAAATACAGTCACGGGACTGTAAAGTACAGCATAGGGTATATTAATAATATTATAAGTATGTATGGTGTCAGATGGATACTACTCTTACCTGGTTGATCACATTGTAAATTATATAAATGTCTAATCATTATGTTGTATAGCTGTAATTGAAAAATGAAAAAAAAATGGAAAGAAACCCACAGCATTTCCTTTTACCCACACTCCCCCTGTGTCCCCTGTCTGGAGTGTAACCCTAAGCCCAGCCTGTGTGACTGTAGCTGGAATAATCCCTGTCTCTTTCGGGCCCCTCTGTATCCAGGTCTCAGAGCCTGTTCTCTATGCTCCCTGCTCCACTAGAGGCCAGGCTGATGGCTGCAGAAATAAGAACAGAGCAGAGTGGGTCAGGGCTCTGCATACGTCACTATTTGCTCAGGAGCTGAGCTGGATGGGTGTGCATGCAGAACTCAGCAGTGACCTCTGGTTATGAATATGTCCCAAGAAAGCTTTGAATTTGGGTCATGGCTGAGGTTAGTCTTGAACCCAGGATTGTGTGAGTAGTTTTGATGCTTTATTTAGGGGGTGGAATGTGGGCAGTCACTCCTGCTGTATGGAAACCAAGTAGCTCATAGGGAAGACTGTATATCGAGTGAGTAGGAGGTCCTTTCTATCTTAGTCGGCAAAATGGTTTTAGGCATATGGGTCCTTTGGACTGTGATAAGGAAGAGTATATTTAAAGGCAATAGATAAGGTGTCTGGACTCTTTTTTCCTGCTCTCTCCTCTGAGTTCTAGTGTGAGAAGTATTAGATTAGATCTCCTTTCTGTTTTGTTTTCAACGTGGATTCTTGTAGTAAGAAGCAAAAATACATAATACTTTCATTTCGTTTCAACATGAAATGGCATTGATAAAACTGTTGGCTACAGGGGAGCAGGCCCCATGACCAAATCTGAGAGTTGTTAGCGTGTTAGTCTGTTTGGGTCTCTTACTTCACCTGGAAGAATCCTCATAGAGTTGATTTTCCAGTTGTGATACACACAGGATCCCAAATAAAGACTTTCTGAGCAGAGGAGGAAAAACAAAAGAGATATATGTATATATGGATGGCTGGGGATGGGCGGAGGGCAGTCTCCTAGACTCCTATTGCAGAACCTCCTGTCTACTGGGCTGTATGTTTACGTGTGTGTGTTCTTTCTCTGTGAGCTTCTCAGAATCAAGGACTAATGAATATCTCCTTCATCTCTGCGTCCCTTTCACTTAGCACAGTGTCTGGTATATAAAGGGTGGTCATGGATGTTTGGTGAATAAATGAATGCATGAATGGAGGGATGAGAAGTGAAAGTAGAGGTCTATAGACCATGAAATATTTGGGGGGGCACCTAGGGAGGCAGCACTAGTGTGAGTGGGCTCTTACGTCAGAACACTCACATTTCCATCCTGGCCAACCTCACCTCACAGCACAACCTCGGACAAAGTGCTCCACTTCTCTCGGCTTCCTTTTCTCAGATGAAAATGCAAATAAAATGCATTATGGTATGTGTCTTCTATGGGGTTTAATAAGTTATAGTGTCTTGGGTTGGACAGGGCACTTTGCTTCTATGAGACATCTAGTTTTTTAAATGAAAAGTATGAAGGGTGTATTGAACTAGAGATCTTAGATGGCTGTGATGAATGGGGCAGAATCTAAAGAGGTCAAGGTAAGGGAAGATATTGGGTTTGAGAAAGAGGCTGAAAATGGCTAGGAAAGACTGAAAGGAGGAAATAAGTGGAAATGTGGGATTGACAGGGGGAAAATGAAAGACCTGGGTAGCGGGGCAGAGTGTGCCCTGAACGACAAAATTCCTCACAAAGGGCAGTGAAACTTTTCCTTCAGGTAGCTAAAGGACTTTTGACTGGTACTGTTAATTAGCCCAGTTTTTTGTTCTTAAGGAAAATAGATCTCTTCTTTAATCTTCTAGGAAATTGATTGCCCAGTGGGTAAATTTTTAAGGCTATTTTGAAATTTTAATTTTTTCCCAGTTTTGAGTTTTTTTTTATTTGTTCCTCATGAAGCCACCTGCAATGTATGAGAGAGTTGTAGGACTTTTTCATATAATTTACATCTTACTTAATATGATTGTTTTTGACTGGGAAGTACATTAACGTAACTCAAGAATCAAAATGATGTGGAAACCATGCCCTGAGAAATTTTGCTCCCTCCCCCGCTATCTCCCCTGCTCCCTGTGCTCACCTAGGGAACCATGATCACTGATTTCATGGAGCTCCTCCCAGTGTTTCTTAATGCGAACTAAGCAAATACAAAGGCAATCTTTATTTTCCTCATTCTTATTCAAGCACCACAGTTTACTTTCCCAGTCCTCTAGAGAAGGACCCTTGAATTGCTTAGAATGTTTTGCCATTGCAAAGGGTGCTGTGCATGCTGCAGTTCTGTATTTGCAGGTATGTCTATGAGGTGTCCTATAGGTACTCCCCAGGGGTGGGACTGCTTGACCACGGGTAAACAGATTTGTCATTTTAGTAGACATTGCCTAATTGACTTCCTTAGAGTTATGTCTGCTGCACTCCTGTGAGCAGCTATGAGTCTGCTTGTGTCTCCACAGCCTCCCAACATGATATGTTGTCACACTTGCCCACCTGAGAAGTGAGACATTGTCTCATTGTAGCTTTAACTTGTACTCTTCTTACTATGACCAGAATTGACCATCTTTCCAAGCGATTAAGAGCCATTAATATTCCTTTTTTCTGTCAATCATGCATGTATGTCCTTTGCCTACTTTTCAATTGCTTAAAATTTTTTGTTTTAGAATACCCTGAACATTCATTGATCAAGTCTTCACTAATCAAGTATAGTGCAGCAGCATCTTTGAAAGCACTGACCACACAGAATTGGACAGGACACTCGCCTTGCCCTCCAGAAGCTTGCACGCTAATGGAGGAGCCGTTATATGTTATCTATCTATCTATCTATCTATCTATCTATCTATCTATCTATCTATCTATCTATCATCTACCTTTATTTAGATATATAGAAAGAAACAGAGTATAATGTCCAAACATTATGATAAAGGGGTGTGGAAGGTGTCACGGGCACAGCAAGGTGGGCGAGTACCCCATCCAAGTTGGGATGGGCTAGAGGTCAGAGTGCATACTTTCTAGGATGACAGGGAGGCAAAGAACAGCCAGGCTGAATAAACTGTGAGGCTCTTAGATCCTTGTTCCTTAGTGCTGCTCTCTGGCCCTCATCCCTGGGCCCCCTTCAGCACCAGTGGCTCTGAGAGTGTTAAACACGTGGTCCCTGAGTGCAGTAACTGAAGAAGAGTCTGATGTCAGAGCCCTGTTGATGTGTGAGAAGGCCGGAGCGGTGGTGTGGGGCAAGGTCATTGTCACGGGGCCATCTATGGCAGCATCCTCCTGCTCTTTCTCAATCGCTTCCCTCACTGGCAGGCATGTCGGAACTTTCTTTCACTCTTCTCCCTTTCAAGGAGCTGAGCCATCAAACTGAGTTCCAGTTCTCTCTCCCTCTTATCCCTTTCCTTCACTTAAACCCCTTGTTCCACCACCTTCATCCCTATCTCTCTGTCTCCCCAGCCTCACAAAGACAGGTGCTACGTTGGTTTCCTAGGGCTGCCGTATCAAAGTACGACACACTTGGTGGCTTGAAACAACAGAAATGTGTTCTCTCCCAGCTCTGGAGTCCAGAAATCTGAAATCAAGATGTTGGCAGGACCATGTTCTCTTGAAGGCTCTGAGGGGAGGTCCTTCCTTGCCGCTTCCTAATTTCTGCTGGTTGCCGGCAATCCTTGGCTGTTCCTTGACACGTGGCGGTATCATGCTGTCTTCACATGGTCATTTTCTTCCCTCTGTGCGTATCTGCATACGAATTTCCCTTTCCTTATAAGGACACCTGTCATTGGATAAAGGCCCACCCTAATCCAGTGTGTCTTCATTTTAACTTGGTTACCTTTGCAAAGACCCTATTTCCAAATACAGTCACACTCGCAGGCACTGGGAGTAGGTCTTTAACATATCTTTTGTTCGACAGTTTTCACAGTCACTTATAATCCCTGCAGAAAACAGATGATAATATCACGTTAAGGGCACACACTTTGGTGCGGATCTGACTTTTATTCCTGCCTCTGCCCCTTAGGACGTGACCTTAGACAACTGATTTTCCCTTTCTAAGCTTCACTTTCTATATCTGTAAAATGGGGAAAGTAGTCTACCTTCCCACAGTTGCTACATATTGAGTATTTAGCACAGGGCCTGACTCATGGGACACACTAAAAAAACAGTAGGCCTGCCTGTCATGCAGGTGGGCCGTTCTCTTGCCTCCTCCACTTGCTTGTGGTCACGTAGACTTGGAACAGAGCCTGACACCAGATTTGTGAGCCCCAGCTGAATGTCCCACACACACAGGCCTACCTACATTAAGCCCTCTGGACTACAAGATGTTAAATCAACTCAAGATTTATCCATGGGACAAGATGAGCTTTCCTTTCTCCACGTCCCTGTCCCTCCCCGTCCCTGTCTTGTCTATGCCAAGCTTGAAGAGGCTAGCATAACGTTGAGGAAATAGACTTTTGGGAATGGGGTGGGGGTATGGGCTTAGATCACCAGAGTGGGATGCACTGCACACAGCTCCCCTTCTCCCCTGCTTTCTGTTTGTCCTGCAGGCAAGCAAATTCCCCACAGGGTGGGACAGATCTCCCCTGCCTTGATTTTTGGCAGATTTCATGCTCTTTGATGGGGGCACGGCTCTGAAGGAGCAGCTGGTAAAGACAAGCCTTCATTTGTTGTTGAAAAACAAACTGTAAAGAAAGAAAAAAAACCCTCAGTCTTTTATCTCTGTGTCCCTCTAAATTGCCAAAGGTCTTATTGTAGAGAGAGGGAACAAGTGGGGTTTTATCTTCCTGCCCCTGCGAGGCAGCCAGGAACATGAAAGCTCTCAGGGCCCTGGGCAGGGGGTGATGTTAGCAGAGACAAAACCAGGCTGGGCTCCACCAAGAAATGCCAGGAGCTCGTGGGGAGTTAGGCTCCTTTTTCCTTTTCCTTTTCTTTTTCTTTTTCTTTTTGAGAGAGAAGGAGTGGGTGGGGAGAGAAACATCAATTTATTGTTCCACTTATTTATGCATTTATTGGTTGATTCTTCTATGCGCCCTGACCTGGATCAAACCTGCAGCCTTTGAGTATCAGGACAGTGCTTTAACCAACTGAGCTACCTGGCCAGGTCGGCCTAGGAGTTGGGCTCTTTTGATGGTGGCTGTCTGGGCAGGAAGAGGAGGGGCTTGCAATTTTAGCACAGAGAGGGGAGTCTTTGCTGAGTCTAGAGTCAAATTGATGACACAGTTCTGTGTGTGGGGAACAAGATGTTCTCTTCACAATCAAATTTTCAGATTTGATTTTCACCTGTAAAACGAGAATGGCCAAAGATATCTTACAGGGCAGAGGATGTAAGGAATAGATAATTCCCATTTAACTTGCTTCAGTAAGAAAATGTATTTTCTCACATTATCAGGAAGTCCCAAAGAAGACCAATTCCAGCCTTGGTTAGTTCAATGGCTCAAAAATGTTATCAAGAACCCAGGGATTTTCCTTCTTTCTGCTCTGTCATATTTGATGTGACAAATTTTGCCCTTAGTCAAGCTAGCTGTTCTCATGATCACAAGACAGATGCCATGGTTCCAGGCATCACATGTAGACTCATAAAAAGGCTGTGCTTTTCCTCATGTAGCTTTTTTTAAGAGCATGAAACCTTTCCTTTTAGAATCCTCTTCTTCTGCCCTCTCCCCAACCCCAGCCATGTCAGATTAATCACTGCCAAGGGGACTGGGACCACCATGGCATTCTTAGAGCAGCCAGGGTCACCTTCCTTGAAACTTGGAGGGAAAGGCAAACACTACCCGCCCAACACTGGAATTCTTTTACCACTGAAAGAAAGGCAATAACTTTGGGGTAGGCACTTAAAAATATTCTACGGAATGCCAAGTGCCCAGCACGGAGCCTGGTCACTGTGAGGGCTTCATTTCCTTCTCATCCTTTCCTCTGAATGAGAGGAGGCAGCCCATTTGATTAACTAATTAGAAATGAGTTTATTGGTTGTCTTTAAAAAGATATATTGTGATGCCTTTATCCAACCCAACAATTCAATGAAAAAGAGAATATTCAGAGAATATCCAGGTCATAGGAAGAAGTCTTTAGGAATGGAGAGGGACAATAGCAGATCCATTTATTTTACTAAAAGATAATTTTCAGGAAAAAAAGGTAAACTCATGACTCTAATACAGATATGAAATGAACAGGTCTTAAAATTTTTATTTTACTCATATGATACAAGGGAACTAGGCAGATGTTATAACTGGCTTATTGATTTGCTAGGGTTGCCATAGCAAAGTGCCACAAACCGGGTAGCTTAACAACACAAATTTATTCTCTCGCAGATCTGAAGGCTAGAAGTCTGAGCTCAGGATGTCAGCAGGGTTCGCTCCTTCTGAGGTCAGTGAGGAAGAGTCTGCTCCACACCTTCCTCCCTCCTGGCTGTTGGTGGTTTGCTGACAGTGCTCGGCTTTCCTTAGTTTGTAGATGCATTGCTACAGCCTCTGCCTTCTTCATACCTTGACCTCTTCCCGTGGTGTTCTGCTTGTGTGCGTGTCTGTCTCATCCAAATTTTGCCTTTTTTATGTGGACACAGTCATATTGGATTAGGGCCCACCCTAGTGACCTCATCTGCAAAGTTCCTATTTCTAAATAAGACCACATTCACAGGTACTAGGGGTTAGGACTTCAGCATATTTGGTTGGGGGTGGGGGGGACACACGACTCTATTCAACCTGTAACAACTATTTCAAAGGAAAAATCAAAATAATACAGGTTTATACAAATAAAGAAATGTTGAAGTGAGTTGCAAATGGAGATAAAACTGGATTTTCCAAAGAGCTAAGGATGGTTGCGGGAGAAGGGTCAGTTAAATTACCACCAGGTAGGATAGAAATTACATATTTATCAATTACTTATAATTTACAAAGCATTAAAAATAACATAAATACAATGAATGGGCCTAGAATCTCACAGCCTGGGAGGGAAATCTATAGAAGGTTATGCATGGTTTTCCATCACAACATAAAATATTTTCTATACTACTTCTAGTCCATTTAGTCTCTTCTGTGGATCCAAGGGGTCCTAAAATCTGCTGTGCATTAAGTGGTTCTGGAATCTCCAACTTGCAACCACCTCCATTTTCTAGTCCTGCTTCCTGTAGCATCGGGTGGGAGATTTTCCCGTGTTTCCCCAGGGGGGCTGTTGGGTGCTTGAGGCCAGTAGTCCCCTGGATGGAGATGTGTACAGCACGTTATAGATGTTCTTTGCTTATTGCCCCTCAGTTGCCTCAGGGAAGCAGGAGACCAGGCCAGTTGATGGAGGCATTGCTGCAACATTACTACATGAGGTGTAACATACAGAACACCATGAGCCATTTCTTTCATTGTGTGGACAATCTCCAGTTCTCATACCTCAGCCTCCAAATGCACAGGGCATGACTTTGTGGGTTCATTAGCTCCTTTTGCAGGGCCTATTCATATGCTTCTCATGGCCACATGAGTGTGAGAGTAAAAAGCTGACAGAGACAGAAACAGGTATTCAAAGTGTCAACATGTTAAGAATAAAACCCAAGCAGAAACTGCATAAGAGAATGTTTTAAGAAATTGTATATCCAGGGGCTCAAAAAGGAAATCTCTTTCTCTTAGATAAAAATAACTTTGGGAAAGATGAATTCAAGAATTCTCTCCCCCATGATTCATATTTTCAGACATTCTTTGGCATTCTCACTATATAGTTTCCCTCTTTTTACTGTATTTTTTTTTCCCCCAGAAAGAGAAAATCTTACTGCAAAAAACCAGACCAACCCAGAGAATGTTGAGTGCCCATGGCCAAGCTCAACAAGGCCAAGGAACTTTCCAGTGAGAAATGAATCCATCTGTAACAAGGCAAGTCTCAGGAGATGCAGCTCACAATGGGCAGGAAGGCGATCATTCTCCTTTCATCTTTTTGCCCAGCTTTTAAATTTACTCCCACTTGTTTAAGCTCTTACCAGTTTCCCAAGCATCGCTCTGGCCGGAAGTCCCCCAAGCAGATGTCCTTCCCTACTCAAGTCTCAGTTATAGATTCTATTTCAATACCACAGGCTTCTCCAGGCAGAACCCACTCGGTGATGCCTGGGTGGCCCTCATCCCTTTTCTTTCCTGTCTATTGGTGAGCTTGGCTCACATATCTAAAGAGAAAGTACAAGAGAGGAGGGCTCTTCCATTTTGTTTGGAAATCCCAGGCCAGGTTTCTTTCAGGATTCCTAATTTCTTTTGAGACTTGATGTGTGTGCCATTTGGCTGAGATGGTTCTTCACCAGGAACCCATGGCACTTCTGTATCTTAGGAACAATACACTCTTTCTAGACATTGCCAGCCCCTTTAAGCTACCCCTTCTTTTCAAATTTTTCTTATTTATTAAGTGCTGACTGTATGACAGGCAATTTGCTAAGCACTTTAATGCATTATTTTATCTCATCGCCAAAGCAGCTCTGTGGGGTAGGTACAGTTATGGTTCCCAGTTTACTGTTAAGAAAACAAGGTTTAGGGCAGTCAGAAGACTTGCCTATGGTCCCATGGCAGAGTTGAAGAGTGAGGATTTGAATCCAAGCCTAACTAACTGAAATACAAGGATAATTTTCTTGCTCAATCATATGCCATGGGGGTGAAACTTCTGTTAGGAGATTCTAGAAAAATAATACTGAAATCAACATATTTTGTCAGCAACAAACCTTTGAGGATGCTTGAGCTACTGAAACTGACTCAGGGTGGGGGACTCGGGTGAGGTAAATTATTATTAAAAATTGGCATTCCTACAGCGTAATGTTTCCCTCTTTTCATTGAATTGTTTCCTCTCATGGACTTTTCTCAAAGGCCGTGACTATTCTGGGGCCTCGTTAATCTCCCTGAGGGTGAAAGATGACATGATTTTGCTGGGATGAGACTTTTAATGAATCGTGGCTGGATGGTATTGAGCTAAATTTAGAAAAATATGAAGTTTTATCTTTGGGATCTCCCATCACTCATTCTTGTTATTCTTTTCCTCTTTAAAATAAACCCACTGACAGATTTTTTGCTTGACCAAACTTTAGTCAGGCTCCCGAACTTTCTCCTAGGCCCATTTGTGCACTCCTCATAAAATTTAGTTTTAGCAAGAACCCTGATAAGTTAGTTTTACCAGAACTCCTCACTCTGGATATGAGGTCCCTCATATTCTGCCACCCCGCAGGTGATGTATGACCTCCCTGGTCTGTTTCCAACAAGAATCCTGTTGGGTGGGTTTAGCCAGAACCCCTCTTAACCCCGATGTTTCCCCTTAGTAATTTTCCATCCACTGTCCCCACCCTGCCCGTGGCTATAAATTCCCACTTGCCCACGCTGTCTTCAGGGTTGAGCCCAGTCTTGCTCCCTTACTGCAAATGTCATCTCAGTGCTCCCTACACCTGACGCCATGGTCTTGAATAAAGTGTACCTCACCATCTTTGACAGGTGTCATGGAATTTATTTTTTAGCCGCTATGGTGCTGTACCTTGGCTAGGATCAGATTCATCACTGGACCCAGACCTCTGCCCCAGGACCTCAACAGTGTACCTTTGAAACCCTTGTCTTCACTGCTGACTGACTGACCAAGGGTCCTTTGAAGAGTCTGATTCCTGAGCTAGTGTTCCAGACAGACATCCACTGAAGCGGGTGAGGACAGATTTTGACTCCTAAGATTCTGAGTATACTCCGGAAGCTTAGTCAGAGTCCTAGGCAAACAGATGCTGGCTTAGGGTCCTAGGTTTCTTTGTTTTTAAAAAGCTGAGTTAGAGTCCCTGGTTTCCTTGTTTGAAAAGTACCTGCTGAGCTGGACGTCTCTTCTTCCTGGCTTTCTTTCCAAGTGGGGATTTTCCCCTGGTTCTCTGGTCTAGAAGTCTTCCTATCTGGCTCTCCAGGAGGCCTCTATGTTCTCTCTATTGGATCTGCTTCTCCCATGGGAACTTCTCAGTCAACTAAACCCCTCTCTTGAACCTGTACTGACCGTATGCTCTGCCAACTCTGTCTGCTATTTTTCTCATTGGTATGATTTTGCTGAGGAAAATTTGGAACTTCATTGGCCCCCTTGGAAAACTTATGCTCTCCCCACACTGGTTCTCGTGAGACCTTTCCCTTCACATTGTGCCTGCTCCCACTTTCTCCTCTCACCACCTTCAATATTTCCTCCAGCCCCCTTGAATATTGTTATAGTCCCCTTCAACTCTCTCCCTCCTCCATCCCTCTGACCCCTGCCAGAATTTTCTTACTTCAGTCCCTCAGTTCCCCACTGCCTCTTGAATTTGCAGCCCCCTACCCTCCGTTAGGGGCTCTCAAGTGACTCGGGACCTCCAAAAGCAGTCACCTGAGGCTGAAAAAAGGAAAAAGAAGGGGCTCTTTGGTCCACTCAGGTGTGCATTGGAGATAACCAGGCAGCTGCTAGGTAACTGCCGTCACTGCCCTAGGATTTAGTCCACAGCTTCCATGAGATTATCCATCAGGGCAAAAGAAAGTCTTAGAAGTCTCCTTCATAATGTAGGAGTACAAATAACCCTAACTTGTCCCGTTGGCTGGAAACACAACTCAGATAAAGATGAAAGCAGAGATACACCAGTGAGTTACTATTACTGCTCTGTCGACTCGTGGCTAAGATTGTATTTGTAGAACAGAGCACTTTACTTGGTACGTGGCGCGTCGACCCCCCGGCCTCCCCCACTGCCAAACAGTTGTTGAATGAATGCACTCAGCACCTTCTGGCGGGGCTTCAAGCTCAAGCTTAAAAATTTTGACTGGCCGTCCTCAACTCAGAAACTAGGTTTCTGTTAATTTTTGTTTTTCTTTTATTTTCATATAAAGTCGCCTCCTTAAATATCTGACTGCTAATAAAGTATTATTTTGATAATTGAATATTATTTTTCTTTAACACTACTCAAATCCTTGTATGTATCTCAAGGACTTATGGCCATGACCTCAAGGATTTGGCTATTAAGAAGTAAACTGAAGAGATAAAATCATTCACTTGACTTAAAAGAACACTTTAAGGGAAAAACAATCTTAACCCAAAGCATGCCTGAATAATACTGGGACTCTAGATATCAGAGCCAGAGGTATTTAGGTGTTGGTGGGTTTTCCTGGTGACCCGTAGGTCGTATTTCTGACTTTTCACCAAATGACTCCCTCTCAACCCAAGGTCTTTGCGTCCACTGTTCTCTTGGCCGGGAGTTTGCCCCCCACACCCATTCCTTTATCCAGTTAATTTCTACTCACCCTTTAGATAGCAGCAGAAGCATTGCTTTCTCAGAGAAGCCCTTGGTGACCTCTCTGACTAGGTCGGATTCTCCTAACTTAGGCTCTCCAAGCACCATGGCCATCCCTTCTTAGTACTTGTCACAGCTTCAGTTTTTCATATATTTATGTGGCAATTTGATTGTTGACCATCTCCTCTACTAGAGACCAAGTTCCACGAGGGCAGTGGTGATTCCTGCTCTTGGTCATTTGTATCTGTAGACCATGGCACCTGGCCTGGTACGTGGCGTCCCCCTCTGCCACCAAGTCATTGTTGAATGAACGCACTAGGGACTGTCAGTGACTTTAAGCATTTTCCTTTCTACTGCCTCCAACCCCTCATGCCATACTGGTAGCCAAGGATATGCATCATTATCTTTCTACGGAAGCCTATAAATGTAAAAATCTCGTAGAGCAAAGCAAAAGATTTTAAATAGGCTCTCCTTTCCTATTCTTTTGACATATTCCCCTATTAATATCCTCTTTCTGTATCACATGGGCTCAGTGAGGGGCTCACATGCATATGCCCCCCTGATGAGGAGCCCGTACCAAGCTTATCACAATATTACTTACGACTCACTTTGAATAATGCAAACACTATCATCCTGTGACCAGACCTGTGGGACCCAGCTTGCGGTTCGAGGCCCACAGCACTAGGACACTGTCCTCATCAGAAGTTGATTAACATCACTTGGAATATTGGATTGGGACACCCTATCTCCCCAAGCAAAGATTAATCTGGACTGTTTCTGTTATTTGTTTTGCATTGGAAGAAGGAATTTTCCATCCTTTGCAGGCAACAAGATCTTGGCCATGAACAAGGGCTTTTACTCTCTTTCTGCACCCTGCAGGCCTTGATGGTCACAGACATTCATTACTAGGCCCACCTCACCCCAGGAGGTCTTTATAAAGGTGAAAGGCAACAAACACTCTGGCCTCAGACCAAGCATGGAGTGAAAATGGCCTGGCTTCTTGGCAGCTTCTGTGTCCTATTGACAGTAGCCCAGCTTGTAGAGGCGTCTGGTATCAGAAATATTTTGAGCTCAGGTCCTGGGAAAATTTTTCTCTGCCGCTTTGGGGGGAGGGGGGTAAAGCTTTAAAGACTCTGGGTGTGTGTGGCATATTTTATGTTAAATATTTTCAAAGACCTTAGAACTAACCAAACGAATGTCATTCCAGAAATTCTGTCACTTAGGATTGAGACTTTTTATAACTCTTCAGGATGAGGAACAGAGATGAAGTTACATCAAGTTTTTTTTTTTTTGAAATAACTGCAGTTATTTTGGAGAAGTGAAGGTGGGAATGCAGATCGTGACTTATGTTGTAGGTTCGACATTTTTCATTCAGTTTAACATGAAGACTAAGGGGTCAGGGTTTGGGGTTTTCAGCCCAAACAGATCTTATTCTTCTTCCCAGGGATACACCAAAGAAAAGAACAGTGATAATAACAATGATTAAGTGTGTGAGCTCAGGCGTTGGTCAAATTTCACGTTGTCAGCTGTGTGACTTCTGGACAGTCACCTCTTCGAGCCTATCTGCAGATTGTGAAGTCATCCCTGCTTCACAGGGTCGTCAGCGCTGTTTGAGCTGATGCCAGTGAAGTGCCGAGCACAGTTTAGCACGGCTTTGTGTCCAACAAAAGGGGGCTTTTATTATGATGACTGTTTCTACAGAATGCCCAGGCCAAACTTGATACTTCTGGGCAGCTGCCTTAGATTGACAAGAGGAATCCAGATGGTAGCTTCTAGCTGGCCCGGAGGTGCAGTGATTCAAGAAGCAGAGAGAGCCCATTCTGAACTAAGTTAACAGCAACCGCGTTCAATAGTGTTCAATAGTGTTCACGGTTTGCAACATGTGTATCCTTCCTCGCTTGCAACAACTTCTGTTTTTGTTACAAAGACCTGTGGGTAGATGATGTTAGCCTAGTTCTTAAATAAGAAAACTGAAGCCCAGGGAGGTGAAGGGACTGGCCCAAAGTTGCACAGCTCTAATGAATGACAGAACTGCAGAACCAAGACCTAAATTCAGGCCTTCTAATTCAACGTTCAGGGGTTTTCTCTATTATACCACCATAGTAAAAGTTCAAGCAATATCAGAATTAGAAATGTAAAAGTATGTATTCTGCTGATACAACACATTACAATGCCGTCTTTTCTTGGCTTGATGTAGAAGTTTGAAAATTTCAGACAATCACATTCATTTGCTCCCCACGGACCTCTTGGGGAATGTGTGTTTCTTCAGATGAGAAGATACGGAAGTTTAGCGGTGTAAGGGGCTCATCCAAATGCACTGGGCTACACTGGGGGACCTGGTGATGGTGCACATCAGACCTGCCCTCCACAGAGAGCTCTGCTATGACCCCAAAGGGCCTCACCTGCGTAGGGACAAACACCCACTAAATTCCCAATGAGTGTAAATTGAGTAAAAGAGCTAACAGTCAGGTTGTCATGATGGGCGTTTTCTCACTTAATCCTCAAGACAACTCATCAGGGTCTAGAGACATTATGAGCTGTGGAATGTTCTGCCTGAATCTAGTGTCCATGTTCAACCACCGAGCAAGTCAGGCTTGCTGATTCTTAACTCTGGTACTAACTGGCGTTAGTGTGCATCGATAAAAACCAAGATTCCAAATCGAGCATGAAACCAACTGACAAATCAACAGATTCCTGAAACCTACCCAGAGGCAAGAACAGGGAGAATAATGAGATCTGGGTTGCTCCCTGCAACTCCAGTTAATCAAAACACAGCACATTGTCCCACCGGGAGGTCTGCACCCTCAGCCTTCAAGAAAACTGAAGCACTTCCTGTTGATGCTGCATTGAAATAAATGGCCTCAGTGAATGCGGAAACTCAATGACCTCAAATTAATTTGTATTAAAGAAGGACAACAGGTGTAAGGAGTAGTATGCTTTTGATCCCTGACCGAGTAAGCACCTTGGAGCCAGCTTAGCTTCCCTCTTCTCTCTCTCCCCTGTGGTACAGCTTTAGTCACAAATTCAGAACTGTACCCTGAGCCAAAGGCTTTTTCAGCTCCCACCCTGAACCACCAAAAATTCCTTAAAAAATTCCTTAACTTCCTTTTAGCCTCTATAATAGTCACTGTATTGTTCTGTCTGTCTCTTCTGCTTACACCGACCGAGCCTTTTGACAACAGCTTGACTCAGGGGAAAGGTGAGATCTTGAACATTTTACAGAAGCACTGGGTGATGAAAGCATTCGTGTTGCTACTGAACTTATCCTTCGGGCAAAACAGAGGGAAAAAAAGGTTATGTTCCAGACTGTAAGAAGTTTTTAATTGCACAAGGTACCAACTAGGAGGGCAGCACATCGGCTGACCATATTGCCACAGAAGTGTTTCCTCCTGAACAGGGAGGAGCTGAGAGACAAGAATGGTTACAGGTAGGAACAAAAGTGGGAAAACACTGAACTGAAACTCATTGAGAGTCGCTGCATCTGGGAAGCCAGTGTCATGGTCAGGGATGGCCAAGGAGAGACCCTGGTCTTCCTCTTGACCACAGACTAGAGTAAAGCTGTTCTTTCCCTGTTCTGTGAATGGTTAAAGGGAAAAAGAGCAACCACTGGCTGGGCTATTGACAAGCAATGAAATATGCTGGATCTAATCAAGTGGTCTGTCAGCAGCGCAGGTAGTGGCGGGCACTGATTCTCTGAACTTCCTGGAGCCTCTAACCAGTAGACAGCACAGCCTCTCTAGCCCTGGAAGGTAACCCCCAGTTTCAATGCTCCGTAGAAGGCAGCTCGGTGTAGAGCAGGCTTCCTAAACTTTAGCCTGCATCAGAATCATCTGGAGAACTCCTTAAAACAGATTTCTGGGCCCCATACCAGAGTTTTAGATTTAGTAGGTCTGGGATTGGGCCTGAGAGATGCATTTCTAACAAGTTCCCAGTGGATACTGGAGCTGCTAGCCTGAGGACCATGCTTTGGGAACCACTGATCTACAGGAAAAAAAAAAAGAACTTGGGGACAGGCGGACATGGATTTCGTTTTCTGTTCTTGCACGTCCTGTGTGCCTCTGAATGAACTACTGAACGTCTTTGAGCTTTGGTTTTCTCATCTAACAGGACAAATGATGGCAGACAAGGATGGAGTGGTTAGACATACAGACTGTGCTCAGTCTGGCCCTACCACTAACCATCTCTGTGACCTTAGACTCAGGGACTTTGCCTCTGAATCCCTTCGTTTCTTCCCCTGTAAAGTGAGGGTCATGAAGTGTCTCCCACGTAGAGTTGCCACACGCACTGAGCGACTGTAAATATGTAAAACGTTCACAGCAGTTCCTGGCACGTGGTAAACACTGCGTAAATGTTGACTATTATGATTTTTAGTAGTTGTGTGAGGTGAAGCGTGTCAAGTGTCTGTGTCATGTCATGGACAGTAAATGTCAATTTCCTCTCCTCAGTCCCAAACATGGAAGTCAGACTTGTCAGTGCTGACTGACAATGTCCTTGAAGTAGAGATTTTAGTACAAGGGCATGGTGGAAAAAGATAACAGCCTGAGCATTTTAGCTGTTAGTGCAGCAGCATGTGCCCGATGCCATCTCCTTGTAACCTGACAGGTCACGCCAGTAGGGCCTTTTTCTGAGCAAAGATTAGCAACTTGGAATATTTAGCCAATTTGTATCTGGTGCTCTTAAGTGTGGGAAAGGTTTGAGGAACTCCCAGCAGGATGTTGGACGGCTAGCTCTCCATTTCTGGGGGAAAGCTGGAACTACCTATGCACAGCCCAGGGCACACAGACCTCACCATTAAGACTGGCAAGACTCAGGCTGATTCAGTTCCTTCAACCTCACTTGCCCACACAGCTCAAGGCTGCCCCCAAATTTCTGCAGAGCTGACTACTGAGTGCTAAAGGAGCTGTTTCCATTTAGCTCTCGTAGTAGGTAAGAGGCAGGGTGGAAGGTTAAGTTAAATAAAACTGTCCTTTATCTGTTATTGCATCCAGTAACAGTCTAGTGAGCTGCTTTAGGATAAAGCATTCAAATACATTTTGTAAAGGCTGCATATTAATAACTCCCCTTTGGATGTTTTGATACCCAGTAGTATACCAAAGGCCCTGAGAAATCCCACAGTAAAGAAATACTAAGTTTTGTCCTTAACTAAGCAGTTCTCAAATGTTTGGCCATGGAAATCTTTTTATTTAAAGCAAGTGACACCTCTTAACATCTGTCAGAACATCTGTGGCAAGTGCTGCACCAGGCAGAAGTTTAAATGTCCAGATGTAGAGCTACTTAAACACTGAGCGCCACTGATTCCCTGGGGGAAAAGGCTTAAAAGTCACATTAGTCTCTAGCCATTTCAGTTTATGTGACAGCCATATTAAGCACTCCGGAAGGGCTGGCTCTCTAAATATCACCAACACAAGCTATTGCTAAGTGTGAGCTGAGCATATTGTTTACTGTGGTAAGGCAGATAACCACCTAGACAGAGCAGGGTCAGATTTTATCCAAAATTAGAAGTTTGGATTAGGGTGGTCTTTGAATGAGTAGGCTTGATTGGGTAAAGATAATGATATAACAGTTCAGGATTGAAAACAGCAAGAAAAAGATTTTGAAGTGAGAAATTTGAAGATCCTTTGGGTATTAAATGTCTGTTGATGCTTCCCATTGAAGAGGTAAAAGGTCTTTTGGGGAAGTTCCTATAATGAACAATCAAGTTATTTGCCTGAGCAGGAGTTTCCTGGATTAGTGAAGGCATCATAATAAAGACAATGGTATAGTAAAGTTACATTAATGTATTGTAGAAAGTACGTTGGGGGTGAGGGTTAGAGAGTTCCAATACTCAGTTTGAAAGTGTGCATATGGGGTAGGTCATTCCCATTTTCATCCTTAATATTTGAATTTATTGCACGGATGTTGAATGCTCATCTGGTTTACTTTCGGTATTTCCTCCAGTCTAGGCTGCAATGGCATATAACATGAAGACATTGGATCAGATTCTACAACTTCGCCACTGTTGAGTTCCCACAGTAGAATAAAATAATGAGTCTTTCTGACTCCATCTGGCTCTATCTTGCCTGTTCCCACTGCATGTTGGTGAGCGACTTCTGCCAAGTCCTGCACATAGGTATGCTAATCATTAAAGGAATCTAACCCGTAGCTTAGGAATTACTGAAACTACCTTCACATAGAGATAAGGAGTGCAGGTACAACAACAATGATTGTTTATTGAAAGATTTATAGGGACCTCGTGACTGAAACCACAACAGAAGTTTGTTGAGCAAAAGCAAAGAAGTTCCCCCATCCCCCTTGGATACTTGATGTCCAGATGTCTGCAGTCATCAATCACCTCCTGACCTCAAACCCCTCCCGTTTCTCCCTTCCTCTGACATAAAAGAAGCCTGAATTCTGTACTTTCTCAAGATGTTTCTTTAGGATGCTAGTCTGCCATCTTCATGACCTGCTGGCTTTCTGAATTCAGTCGCTTTCCTTGCTCCACCTCCTTGTCACTCAACTTACCCTCTGTTGTGTGGTGAATAGTTCAAGATTTGACTTGATTATATCACCATGTGTGTCAGTGCCAAGGTCTCTACGCCCCACCCACAACTGTGATTGTATACTGTTCCAGTGTTCACAGATGAACCTCAGATGACCTAGAGCTGGCAAAGTTCTCTTTAGAATGGTTTTGCCTGCGGACATATTCATAGGAGTGGCATTCTCTTGTTGGATTTTACTGCATTTTGGAGCAAGGATAAATGACAACTTTGAAATTATGAGGCAGACCTTTGTTTGATTCCTGAGGACAGAGCCTCCTCGAAGTCACCACTTATAGGCCTAATTCTATAGATGGCAAGATCTACCTGGACTCATGAAAAATCTGAAATACAAACTATATTTTAAAGAAAAAAGTATGTACAGTGGTTATAGTCAGTCCAGTGACATTCCTTGGTGATAACTATGATGGAAAATTCATTGATGTGGGTGTCTTTAATGGGTTTCTTATTTTACAAATACAAAATAAGGGTTACTGATCACTCAACTTTTATATTAAATTTTAGGAAAAAAATGATGAACTTGGTCTCCACAGGATCAGAGTGCGGGATGAACCATAGATAAATGGATATCTTTAATAATAATAAAGTTATATTAAATATGAGGTAAAAAATATAACACCCAATTTAATCCCAACTTCTTGATACCACTCAGGCAATATTTTCTGAAGAATTATTTTACCTTTTTTACTGTTGAACTACTTTTATCTCTAGGTGCTTGAACTTATAGGGAAAAAAATAAACATTCTGGGCTAATGGAACAACGGTTTTGAAAGCACAGAAATGTTTCTACCTTACACATTATTTAACCTCTTCTGTTAAAAGCAGGATATGCCTGTATCACAAAAGTAAAAGAGACATGGCCAAAATCTTTGATAGTACAAAATTTTAGTATTAACTTTAATAACCAAGTACCAGTTGAATCTAGGTAAGCCTAATTCTTTAGATGGCAAGGACTACCTGGATTCATGAAAAATCTGAAATACAGACTATATTTTCAAGAAAAAAAGACATATAGAGGTTATAGTTCAGCCCAATAACATACACCTATCGAATAAAGTCCATGCCAATTGCAGCACTTGCTAGATCTGGGGCATCCAAGAGTCGGGAACAGTGCCAGTCCCTGTTCTTGAGCTCACTGTGTAGAGCGTAGCAGGTGCTACAGGGGGTGCAAAATACTGGGGTTCACCTGAAGGTTTCTAGAAGAGATAATGTATTAGTTGTATATTGCTACATAATAATTTTCCCAAACATGGTAGCTTTGAATAATTAGCTTTTATTATATCTCATAGTTTCTGAGGGTCAAGGTACCTGAGTGGCTTAGCTGGGTGCTCTGCCTCAGGGTTTCTTGTGAGGTTGCAGTTGTGATGTTGGCCAGGACTGCTGTCATCTGAAGACTTGGCTGTGGGAGGGTCTGCTTTCCAGATGGCTCACGCACATGGCTATTGTCAAGAGGCCTCCGTTCTCTGCTACTGGGGTTTCTCTATAAGGCTAGTCATGAGATAGCTGCCATACTAGATCACTCTGGGAGGAAACTGAGAAAGAGACAGGCAAAAGCCACAGTGTCTTTTATAACCTAACCTCAAGTGATATTCTATAACTTCTTCCATACTCTATTGGTCATTCGGATCAACCCTGACACAAGGTGGACAAGATTATACAAGGATATGAATACTAGGAGACTGGCTCTACAAATACTACTTAAACCTAGTAGAAGTTCCTAGGGAATATGCTTTGACAAACTTATTTTAAATAAGTTTTAGTTAACTGATAATTTTAACTGTCATATGGATGTCTGTATATAAAAGGAGAATAATAGTAGCCAATATTTATTGAACTCTATACAGAGGGTACTGTCAGAGGACTTTCCATGTATCTTCTCACTGACAGAGTACAGCTTAGTGTTTAAACACCTGGATTTATGTGTGTGTGTGTGTGTTTTAATACTGGCATGTAGGGGCAGATTACCTAACCACTTTGTGCCTTGGCGTTGTTATCTGCAGACTAGTGGGATAGTATTTCTCTCATGTAGAATTATCTTGGGATAAAAGTGAGCCTAGTCCCCAGGCTCTCGTCTGATTGCTGGAACACTTAGTTTCTTTCTTCATTCTTTTATCTCTGAGAGACTGCAGGGCAGAGACACCACACTGGACTGACCCGTGGTAAAGAAGGAAATCTCAGCTCAGAGTTGGATGTCCTCCGCAAAGCAGGCTGGTAGACTCCCATGATGCCAGTCAGCTAGGCTGTGTTTTAAGTTGTTGACCCACTGCTACGCTCACCCCTGCTGGTAAAAAAAAGATGTGGGTCACCCCATGGCCTTCTGGGCAAGCATCTGACTGCTCCATAGGGAGGGTAGATCTCCTCGGTGGCTTGGATCAACTCACACTTTTCCACGGGACACTGAAGGCTGGCTGACAAGCCACTGCAGGCTGTCCCTCTAACCTCATGCCCTGACGACTGAGGGCATTCTCTTTTCTTGGTCCTGGCCACTATTCTTATCTAATTTAATCCAGTTTGTTTGGGCTCTTGTTTTCTTTACCGCTTTAGCATTGGTCAAAATGTCCTTACAGGAACTCGCCGTCCCAACCCTTTCTATCTTCAGAAAATAGCAGCTTTGGATACAAGTGCTGGATGCTTCTTGGCTAGGTCATCTGCGAGAAGACTTCCCAGGTTTCTGGGGGCATGCCATGACGTTCACATATCACTGCCCTGGATTACAAAAACAACTTTCCACAGACGAAACAACCAATAGCCCCAGACAAGTTTATCAAATTGGTAAAGGTCTCTGGGAGTGTTTTATGTCCTTTTCTTGGGCAAAGTTATTAAAAAAAATGCTAAGGACTTACAATGGCAATGAGGGGCAAAATGTGTTAGGAATGATGTCCTTCACTTCCCACTCCCTCCTCTCCTTTGGAAATGATGCTGTCAAAGCTTTTTAACATGTACAAGGGAGGCCCCAACTCCTTACCAGGGATTATTTTTAAATGTGAACAGAGTAAGAACTGCTTTAATAAAATAACTCTCCCTTCCCTTAGCTGATGGCTATCTGTTGGGTTCCTATGCTTTTCCGTGATGGACAGACTCGCCATCACCAACATACAGGACTCTCCCAAAGTTTGAGCAGCCCCCACCTTTCCCAGGGCAGTTGTCATTCCTGGCCCCAGTTCCTGCTTGGCTGATGGCACACATGGCATCCGTAGTCATGCTGTCCACAGCCTGGGTGGGATAGTGGCCAGGAAGGCATGAGCTAAGCCCCCTCCTTTCTTTTTTTGAAAGTTTTTCTCAAAGTCTGCCTATTTAGAGAAATCTGCTTAAAATCATTGACTAGGCAGCTTCTTTCCCTGTCCCCACAGTCAAACATCCATCTATTCTAGCTGCTATCTACAGACTTTTTTTATAAACAAATACAAGCAACTTTCTCCATAAAATGGAATATGAAGACACTAGAGTGTATGTGACCACTTGTCCATTTTATTGCTTTCAGAATCAAACAGGTTGAGGGAAAGACCCCATTTTAAGACTTTACACTGTTGTGAGTTGGGGCATGTTCAAGATCACGGACTTTGAAGTGGGACCTCTTGGTTACCATTCTGCCACTTAGTAAAAGTGCTATTTGACCACTCTAAGCCTTCTTTTATCCACTGGTAAAATATGAATAATAGTGTTTATCATAAGGAGTTGTTGTGAAGATTATGGGACCATGTAAAGCATCCAGGAAGTGCCTGACACATAAGCTCTCAATATTCCACCAATTATCATAACTCTCTGTCTATACTCAAGGTTCATCCTGAGGGTTTGGGAAGGTTTAACTGCAGATATCTGTTGTATCACCATTGTTATAGCTAATAATGCAGCCATTAGTAGCTATATATTATTAAGTCACATTTTAGATGTGAAAACTGAGCCTAAAGAGGTCGAGTGCTTCAACAAAGTTGACTTATGTCAGAGCTAGGACTCCAGCTGATTTACTCAAACTTCAGACTCAGCATTCGATTATAATTATTTGTAGCAAGGGAGATGGATATGTAAAGAAAAGACAATAATAACAAAACTATCATAGACTGTAATAATAAACACTATAACAGAGATACAGAAGAATTATACCAGCAACTGAGATTAAAAAACCAGTTAATTCAGGTCTAAGAGAGGGTGGAGGAGAAGACAGAATAAAGTTAAGGAGGCTGTGAGGTTAATTACTAAAGTCTTGGCTCATGGACTTCTGGAAGAAGAGACCACAGGCTTGACTGTCTGCAGATACATTTTATTTGTCCTTCAGTGTGATTAAAGTTATTTTGAATTGGTTGCCAACATTTAGAAACAGGAGATTTCACATAAAAATAGAAATTGCTGGCCTTTCTTAGAAAATCACATCTATTAATGTATTTTTCCATAGTCCCAGTCAGTGCCATTGGCTGTCCACTTTGGCCTGGGCTGACTTCCAACCTTGTTTCCACTGGGCCTCTTCTTGACCTTTGGGTCAAGAATTTGGGAAGATGAGATTTTTCTATGTTGATGTGATAAGCATATCAACAACTAAGCGTGAAAATTTAAAGTGCTATGGGGTTGTAAACTACAGCAAAGAAAATGTAGTCAATAATATTGTAATAACTATGTATGGTGCCAGGTGGATACTAGAAATATCAGGGGAACAGTTTGTAAGGTATTTATCTAGCCACTATGCTGTACACCTGAAACTAATACAAAATAATGTTGGATAACACAGACTTCCGGCCAAGATGGAGGCATAGGTAGATACACTGTGACTCCTCACACAACCAAAAGGACAACAACAAATTTAAAAACAAAAAACAACCAGAACTGCCAGAAAATTGAACTGTATGGAAGTCCGACAACCAAGGAGTTAAAGAAGAAACATTCATCCAGACTGGTAGGAGGGGCAGAGATGGGCGGCCGGGGTAGAGAGGACTCGCTGCAAGGCAGCACATGGAGGACCAGGCAGGGTGGTGGCTAGTGGCCGAGGAAAGGTGGCAGGTGGCAGACAGGGTGAGGCATGGCTGGTGGACTGGGTAGACCCACATTTACATGTGGATAAACCAGGAGGAACAAGTGGGCAGTGAGACAGACTGCGCAACCCAGGGGTCCAGCGCCAGGGAAATAAAGCCTCAAAACCTGACTGTAAAAACCTGTGGTGGTTGTGGTGGTGGGTGGGAGGGACAGTACAGGGTGGAGGGGACTAAAGGGGAGAAAATGGGACAACTGTAATAATATGATCGATAAAATATATTTAAAAAATAATGTTGAATATAACTGTCCTTTAAAAATAACATTAAAATAAAAGGCTTCCTCTCCATAGGAACTCCATATCTTTTAAAATAAAAGGAAGAAAGAAAAAAATATGATATAGATGATCGAACTACTGTGCTGTACACCAGAAGCTAATACAAAATAACATTGACTATAACTTTAATTGAAAAATAAAATGAAAAGATTTTCCCTCCTATGACTTAAAAAAAGAAAAGATTAAAGTGCTAGCAGTGTTCGGAAAGTATTTGTTTACTTAAGTAGATTAAAATATTCAAGAACTTTATTATTTACTGCTAAACATATCCTTTACTACTTAGATTTCAAGTACACCTCAGTCCAGGGTATGTCTGTTTGTGATTGTCATGAAGGAAGGAGATTTGGAAGCCCTGTGGAGACTGCGGCTGTGCCAGAGTTGTCAACCTAAGCAATGTCCAAACCTGTAGAGGATTTCTATAAGAGTTTATTTGAGCCAAAAGGACACTATGACGAGAAACAAATCCAATTCTCCAGAGAATAACAGGTTTTCAGTTTCTTTTATGCATTTGGAATCAAGGAGGGAATGTAGGGAAGATTTCATGAAGGTGAGAGAAAGCAAGATCCAGACGAGTTAACAAGATTATGGGCTCCTTTGAGGTGGTTGTGCTTCTGAGGAATCTAGTATAGAGGATGACTGTGGCATTTCCAAGTTGTGCTAACCTAGATGCAGAAGAAGGATGGACAGGGCTTCCTTCAAAACCTTTTACTGAGGAAGCTATGGGCCTGGGATGGGACTGCCCACCATGACCTGCCCGGTTAGGAATTTGTGATCACATCACCCTGTGAGGCTACTTTTGGCACCTGAACCTGTTACATGCCCCCTTTTCACTCACAGGAGGAGCACAGCACTCTGTAGAGGCATTGTTGCGGTAGAACCAGTGTCTGGAGGCTCAGCCATGAGTCAGTGAATGCTCATTAAGGAAACTTAACATGGTGATTAAGAAATTGCCTCTGCCTTCTCTGTTAAAAGGCAGCACATTTAAAAGTCCTAAATCCTCATTAGAACCATTGATATTTACACTAAACAAAACAGAAACTCCAAATAAAACCCCAAACCTCAACTTTTATTTCTAAATATTGCATATGTAATGCAAGTTCATTATAGGATAATAAATTCATAGACACATAAAAATAAGGAAATTAAAACCATTTGTGATCCCACCCACTTCTGTTAAGTTCTTTCATATTTCTTCCTAAGTATAATGTATTTTGTGTAATTTTTAAGTATAAGATAGGGTCATACTGCAATTTATTGTTTTGTAACTTGTTTTGTCCCAGTTAGTATATTGTATGCATAAATCTGACAGATCTCAGTGATGGAAAGTAACCTCACAGGAAGATCTGGTCACAAATTCCCAACCGGCAGGGCAGGTCGAGGTGAGTAGTCACATCCCAGGCCTGTAACTTCCTTAGTAAAAGGTTTTTGAGGAAGCCCTGCCCCTCCTTCTGGTGCATCTCCTTAACACACCTTGGAAAGGCAGAGTAATCCTCTTTTTAGATCCCTCCAGGCCTAACCACCCTCAGGGAGCACATAATCTTGTTATACAATCCTAGAGGTTTCCCTGCCTTGCTGTCCTCCACCTTCACTAATCTTCCATATGTTCCCTTGTTAATTTCAAATGCATAAAAGAAATTGCAGAACTATCATGCTCTGGAGCATTTGAGACCTTGCTTGCTGTCAGTTTAGCTCAAATAACTTGCAAAATATTTCTTTTATGGTCATTGTTTAATTTGTTCAATCTTTATTGTTGGACATTTTTCTTTGAAATTTTATTTTGCTAATATGACAATAAATATTTTGATAGTGAAATTTTTAAGTTTATCTTTGCTTTTTTAGGATAAATTTAAAAAGTAAGATGGTTCTAAAAAATGGTACATGGATTCCTATTTGTTCAAAAATAGAAAATATTTGCATATCTTTCGATATAAAAAGTAATTATACATTTATTTTTATAGGTTCAAATAATATAAAATAGAATGAAAAGAAAAGCTAAGGTTGCTCCTAATCCTCAAGGTAATTATTGTTAAAAATTTAGCAAGTATTTTTTTAGGCTTTCAGTGCAGGTATACGAACATGGATATTCACAAAAATGAGGTCTGGCTCTACATCTGAGTGACTGTTTTACCTTAGCAGAGTGGAGTTTCCCATGTCATTAAACATTCTTCTACAGTATGAGTATTCATGGTTTCAAACTATCCAACTGTGGAGGAAAAACTTTTCCTTTACTCTCTTAGGTTCAATGTATGGGGGCCTGTGATTTACACTGACAAAACATGGGAATTCACAGGAAAATATGGCTCGAGGCAGTTAGAATTTGGGGCTTCTATACCATCAGAATAGTGGGAAAGACAGTTAAGGGAGATAAATGGTCCTTAGGAGAATACACAGATGTGATTCTTTAGTGACCATGTCTATTTAGATGACTTGTCCTGATTTTGATCTCCAGTGAGAGAAATCTAAATTTGTGACAGGGGAATTCTTTTGGGCAGCTCTGCATTTTGGTAGGTAGGAAGAGCTCAGAAATAAAATTCTTCCCAGTGGTGTATTCCGAATCCCTTCACCATATTTGTATTACCCAAGTCAGTCCCAGCTTCTGCAGCCTCTGCCAAGGGGAACCGGCCCACTCATGGCCTCTGCAGGCTCTGCGGGGCTCCTTGCCCCTCCTGCTCTCTCCCTACGAGCCACCAGCTAGATGAACAAGACCAGGGACAGAGGGAGTGAGGCCCGACATCTTTCCTCCAACAGGGAAAAGCTCCTAACCAATCAGGACCTCACTGTTAGATGTGAGTTGAGAAATAAGTAGGAAGTCAAGCTGTTCACAGTGGATTCACAGCTTAAAGATGTCTGGAGAGCCGAGAGGCAGAGTAGTTGTCTTCTAAGGGCATAGATAGGTCAATTGATATTGTAGGGAAGCAGAACGTTTGCTCTGAGGTTGATATAATATGTAGAATAAAGAGCAGTGTCTTAGAGTGAAGACTTTGGATTCAGATGAGAACCGGAATTTTGATACTTAAATGGTATGTGACTTGCACTGATTAATCTTCTGAGCCATAGTTTTCTTATCAGTAACACATGGATAATAACCTATCTGTTTTTGAGTTGGAGGAAGAATTTATCAAGATAATGTAGGCAAGGCTCTTAGCACTGGCTCTGACACGTAGAAATACTGAATAAATGTAGTCTTTATTATAGCTATTTATTCCCAAAAGTGTCTTATATTTAATAATCCTCCTGTACTACATTTTGAATATCTGACATTTAATCTATCAATTTATGAATGTGCAATTTATGATTGTATGTTATGTGTCAGAAGTTTCCGTGTTGAAGTCAAGATTTTTTTGGAACAAAGTTCTGAAAGGGCCAAATCAATGTTTCTAATGGACAACTTTCCTCTTCTTGAGGATAAAAAGAGATTCTTCCAAGATGCTCATTTAATTTGGGGCTCACAAAACTTGAATTTGCCTTCCCATAGGCCCTTGAACCCACACAGTAAAGGGAGTCTCCACAGTGAAATACCCGTTGGCAAATGGGGAGCTGCCTTCTCACTGGGTTTGAGGTTTCTCACCTTTCCTCTTAGAAAGAAAGTACCTAGAATTTTCTCTCTTGAAGGAATGGTGCAAAGGGGGCGGGTAGATTCAATTTTCAGCGGTGTCGACTTTCTGACTCTTTCTATTCCATCCTTACCAGATAAGTAGGGACCACGTGGCACGTATAAATAGCTGCTGCTGAGAACATCCTCATGTCTTTGCCTCTCTCATCACTGAGCAGGGCCCATCACTGATGTTGCAATTAGAGGACTGATTTAGCTCGGAGAGACACATTGTAAATGCTCAGCAGAGGAGGACGATATTTATATCAGCACTGACTAATGAAGACTTTGTCAACTGTACCTTTGGCAGACTATTCGATGACATGCCCCTGGGTTAGTCTCCTTCTCATTATAACTGATGATCCATGATGATGGGTTTTCAGAACCACTCATCTTATACAAGGTGCCACAATGTGGAACAGACATAAGAAAATGTAGATAATTAAAAAAATATTCAACCCAGAATATAGGGGTCAACAGAAGAACTGTGGAGGTTAAGACATTTGGTGATTTACTGAGGCACATTTGATATCGCTTCTACCGATAGGAATTCACACTTGTGTATTGCAGGTTTATTTGTCTATTTTGGCATAAGAGAAAGAAAGCTAAAATAGATTAACTACTTATGTTTATCATAGAAAAGTAGAGCTATTCATAGTTGTTTTTTTTCCCTTTTCTTAGATGTTTTGAGTGCTTCAAAACCATAACATATGTTTAGGTCAAGTGAATATCACAGAACTAAGAATTCTAGGATTATTTGGTTTAAAAATCAGTGATCTATCTATCTATCTATCTATCTATCATTTACCTATCTATCTATCAATCATCTATCTTTTCTTCTTGAGGGGTAAGTGGTAGAAAGTCAGATAAGGGGGTTGGGCTCACTCTCTTCCTAACTCTGTCTTTATTGGCTAGAAGGTGGGATGCTACACTCCATAGTAGAAAACTTGACCTTTTCTTCCTTCTTTGAAATGGAGAATAGAGACGTGCAATTCTTGTGAAGAGCTTTACAGACACATCTTCATGCCCCTCCTGCTGGTCCTCTGGCAATCCCAAATAGATTACCACCTCTAAGCATTTTCTACCAAAAAATCTTTCTATTGACCAAACATACACTAGGAGTACAGATGATTTTGCAAATTCAGATGAGCTTGCAATGTGGACAGTCATTAGTCAGTACACACAGAGCCCCCCTGATGGGCACCATGAAACTCCTCTTCCTCCCCTTCTTCCGTGGTTCCTTTATCTCAGGTCCAACCTCTTCTTCCTCTCAGATTCTGGCTCACATGCTCAGCTAGTCAGATGGGTCCTATTAGAGCTGGAGATAAGGAACATGGAGAGATGTTAAGAAAAAGGGCAGAGTGAAAATGGTACTCCCTGGTCCAGTCTCAGAATGAAACAGCTTCCAGATTAACTCTTTGCTTCCTGGTTTCTGCCCACTCTAAGAAAATGTTTGTGTCTTTCTCCCTCTTATCCCAGATCCTCTGTATTGTCCTAATTTGTATGAAATAAGATGGCGAGAGTGAAAAGCTCTGGGTTAGTATACAATCAAGGCCTCCCCTGTCTTCTTTCATAAACATCTGCCTTTCATGTGACTAATGGCTGTGGACTAAGCCACTTGGGAAGATAAAAAAGCAAGCAGGTAATCAATATTTGATTTAGGACTTGTATTCAGAGTATATAAAACAATCTCAAAAATGCAAAACTAAGAAAAATACCAATTAAAACAATGGACAAATGACTTGAAAAGAAACATTAAAAATATACAGATACCCAATAAGCACATGCAAAGATGCTCAACAGCAGAGAAATGCAAGTTAAAGCCACAATGAGAAGCTCCACAATAAAAGATTGGCTAAAAATAAAATAAAATAAAGCTTGACAATAACAAGTGCTGATAAGGATGCAGACCAACTGGACTTTCATCTGTTGCTGGTGGAAATGCAAAATGGTACAGCCACTTTAGAAAACAGTTTGGCAGTTGCTTATAAAGTTAAAATACACCTACCATATGACAGAGTAATCCCACTTTTAGGTGTTTATCCAAATTAATTGAAACTTATATTCATGCAAAAACCTGTCTGCAACTGTTCATAGCAGCTTTATTTCTAAGCACCAAAAACTAGAAACAAGCCCTATGTCCTTCAATTGGGGAATGGATAAACAAACTAGTCCACCCAAACAATGGAACTGCACTGAGCAATAAAAAGGAACTAGTTTCTGTCCTGGGTGGTGGTTCAGTTGGTTGTCGCATTGCCCTGTACACCAAAAGGTTGTGGGTTCAATCCCTGCACAGTCAGGGTACATACCTAGGTTGTGGGTTTGAGGCAACCAATTGATGTTTCTCTCACATTGATATTGCTCTTTTTCTCCCTTTCTCTCTCTCTAAAATCAATACTCATATCCTTGGGAGAAAATTAGAAGAAAAAAAAAAGAAAAGGAACTAACAGAACTAACGTTTAATACATGCATCGATATGGAAGAATCTTAAAAGGATTATGCTAAGTGAAAGAATCCAAACTCAAAAAGCTCAAAATCATGCAATCTGCTTGTATTTATATGACATTCTGGAAAAGGCAAAGTTATAGGGACAGACGGAAAACAGAGAGTGGTTTCTGGAGCTGGAGAGAACAACAAAGAGGCACCAGGAAACTTCCTGAATCATTAAAATATACAATTTTTTATAAATATAAAATCTATATCTTCATGGTGGTGGTTACAGGATTGTATGCATTTGTTAAAACTCATAGGACTATATACTAAAAAGGGTGAACTTCACTATATATATTGAAAATTACACCTCAGTAATTTTAAAAAAGAAATTATTGGTGAAATAGAAAACAAAGATAAAAGTGATCAATCATGGCAACTTACATGTTTTAGGAAAATTAACACAATTAAACACATCTCTAGTGATGTCAATAACCAGAGTTGCCAAAAAGGACTAAAGACAGGAGGTGGGACATGTGGAATAACAGGCTCATCCAAGGCAACCTCTCTTAGGTCCCTCTGAGGTTCAGAATTGCAGAGGAAAGGGACAGTAACTAAGGGCTGGGAAGATAACACCTATGAGGAAAGGTTGGAGGAAATGAGGTCCTTTTCCCTGACAACAAGGGACCTGGAGGGTGACTTAAGCAGTCTTTGAATTTCCAAGCTTTCTTGACAGCTTGATTACGGTGCATTTAGCAGGAGCAAACAACTTCAACGGTCTTTAGCACATTATAATGAAATTACTTGTGTGTGTAAGCAGGGAGGTCTCTGAATGCAAAGCACTGGCAGTGTCCTGTAGAGTGAGAATGTGCCTGAAATGCCCTGAATAGCCATACGGTTTGGAGCCTCTTTGTCCTCATCTATTGCTTACAGCACAGTTTTGTAGGAAGGAGTCAAATCACGTGGTGTGTGAGAATTGCCTGGCACCTGGCCCACGTCCGTCCTCCGCTTTCCCAAAATCTCCCTCCTTCTTTCCTGATTGAAAGCTTTAGGCATTAACATATTGAAGATAGTTATATTAACAAACTAATGATTGTACTTGCTTTATGCCGGATACTGTCCTGTGCTCTTCGTATTTATTAACCCATGTAATCATGTCAGTAATCCCATGACGGGAGGTATTCTTTTCTTTACCATCTCAGTTTTACAGATGCAGACACTGAGGAACTAGACAGGAAGTTGCAGATGTATCTTCTTGTTGAGATAAAATGATGCTTTTTGTGGATTTCTCTCTCTCGTGTGCCCTTTTTTTTCTCTTAGCAGCATTCTTTTATTTATGTTGCTTTTTATATTTGACAAGGTACTCTCAAAAACCACATTATTTGCAACCATAGGAATTTTGGCATATACATTACTAATAGTAATGTACATGTGTTAAGATTAATAATGATAATTTCAACAAAGTTCTAGAAAGAGTTAAATGCTGCTGTTCTGAACCCCATATTTTTTTATTTTCTATGCCCCTTATAAAATTCCCTCTTTTCTTTTTTGATAGTCCTTATCCTTCATGTCCTAAGTCAAGGTTCCCCATTTGGTGACATTTATGAAATGCCTACGCATTCCTTTTCTTCGCTGTTCCCCAAGGGGAGCGTACCACTTTTCTTTGAAGTGGTACTGCAAAAATGAACAAAACCTGCCTCTGAGGAGTTACCAGTCTAGCTGCAGAGTGGACAGATGTGTGATCTACTCAATAGCACAGTATGGTAACTGCAAACAGGGGCAGCTGCAGGTTTGAATGGAGGCTGTGAATGAGTTTGGGGATACACATATTCTCATGAAATAGGATGAGCAGGGAAGAGGGGGAGCAAAAGATAAGCTAGAAGAGAGAAGAGGAAGAATAGCCATCTGCCAAGAATGAGGGGATTGGGGATCGAGTGGGGGCCTGAGGAAGTAAGGAAGTTTGGGAATCATTACTGTGGGGGAATAGGACAGGAGTCAACTCAGAAAGAGTTAAAGCAGTGATTCTCAACCTGGTGCACAGTGGAATCAGCTGTATTAAAAAAGTCAAAACAATGCTTGCCTCCTACCCCAGGTTTCTGATTTAATTAATCTGGTTGATGAGGCTCTGCCACTGCTGTTTTTCGAAAGATTCCCAGTGACTGTAAGGTGAGCTGGGGCTGAGAAACACTGAAATAATTGCTGAGCAGTGCTGAGGAGCTCATGCCTGTCCTGCCTATGTCAATTTCCCATCATCACCCTCACATTCATTCATGTGCTCATTCAAAAATGTTTATTGTGTCTGTTACCTCACTAGACAGTGAAAAAGTCATAGCAATGCACTGATGACTATTCCCCTCCTCCCTATTTTGGCACTCATGTTGAGGTTTAAATCTTTTGGAAATATGTAATAAAAATCAAGATATTTGAGCACTTTACTATATAGTATTAAAACTTTACAATGTTTACATATAGTAATGCCCTGTCCATGTTATGTCTCATATTTTACAGGCGAGGAAATGAGGCACAGAGGAGTGAAATAACTTGCCCAAGGTCTCACATCTAGTAATTGGCATAGCTGAGAGGCTCCACAGTCGTGTCCCCTCTGATGCACCTACCTCCATGCTGAGCCAAAAGATAGTGCTTCATAAATATGTCTTGAACTCTCGATATACTGAAAACACTGTTAGTCGGATATCCTTAAAGTGATGGAAGGTAGCTTGTCCCAAATGAATGCATTTCATTGGCCAGTATCAGTCACATGGCCACCTCTTGTTGCGGGTGAGGCTGAGAAAGACAGTCCGACTGTGTGTACAGAAGGAATGGCCAGAAGGATGAGTGAACCAATCAGGCAGTGTTTGGTTCAATACTCCTCTGATGAAAGAGAAGTTTTAAATTTAATGCAGTCAAATGTGTCCTTTTTTTCATTATAAGTTATGATTTTAGTTTTTTATCTAAAAATACTTCTTTTTTGTAAGGACATAAAGATAATTATGTTTTGTTCTATTCTAAAAGATTTCAAGTTTTGACTTACACATGTAAGTCTTTAATCTACCTGGCATCAGTTTTGGTGTTTGGTATGAGGAGAGGATTACATTTCTTCTCTTTATGTCTGGTGTTCTGGAATTTCATGATGCTGGTTTTTGGTATCGCTATTTTCTTTTGTGCCTAATTCTCTCAAGCTGAAGATTCATGTTCTTCAAATTCTGAGAAAATTTTTTGAGTTCTTTATTTGATAAAGAACTTTGTTTTTTCTTTCTGGAACTCCTATCAGATATCTGATGTGGATTGATCTTTTATATATTTTATCTTTTCTCTCATATTGTCCACCTTTACATTTTGGGGTATGTGTATTTAATTATCTTTGTTAATTTAATACTTAAAATTATAATTTTAAGCAGCATGTTTTCAGACCAACATTGACAAAGACCATTAAAAAAATTGGTGTTACCATTTTGGCTGATGATGTTCTGACAGATATACTCTTGCCTGTCTGGAAACTTCATAGCAGAGCCTGGATATAAAACTCAGTCTACATGATTTCAAATCCAGCGTTTGTGTGCTCATGAGCTGTTGGCAGGCTTCCTCTCTGTGTGCAGGGGAGAGACTATTCAGGGAGGGGCAGTATGATTTGAGCAGAGGAGGCTGGCAAGGGTATGACATGAAGGCTTCATTGCTGCCCTCAGTCACTCGTTCTTTCCTTCACTCATTGGACATTTGCCACCTCATGCTTAAATCACAGGCTTTATGATTATAAATGTTTCTAGTGGTCAAGCACCTTCCACTGTAGCCCAGGACATGGGACATGGAGGGAAAATTGGTTATATATATTATTTCCCTACTGTTCTATTGAATTTTCAATGTTAATAATTCTATTTTTAATTTTTCAAGAACTCTTTCTCGTTCTCTGTTCTATTTTTTAAAAGAGCATTTTGATGCTGTTTTGCAATATCATTCTTAATCTTTCAGGAGATTTCTCTTGTTTCCTATATTTTCTTTGTTTACTCCTAGATACCATTATGTGCTTGTTTTTCTTGGTGTCTGTCCTCACAAGGCCTGGTTACCTGCACCAGTTCATGCATAATTAAGTGTAAGCTCCTGGAAAGTAGAGTTTTGTAGATGCAATATCTTCCTTAACCTTTCAGAAGATTCAAGATCTCTTCAATTTCCTATATACTCTTTGTTTATTCTGTGATGCCTCTATCTGTTTTTCCCCCCCTTGGTGCGTTTCTATCATTATAGGTCTGGTTACCTGTGGCAGTTTATTCACAATCAAACGTGAGCTACTGGGAAGTAGAGCGGAATTGCTTCCGACCTGGGCAGGGCTTACTGTCTGATGGTAATTGTTTTAGGATGATTGGCAGGGGGTTCGCTCCAAAGCTGGGACGCTTTCAAATACCATTTTATGGAGGTCTTTTCTCTGGAGCCACTCAGGTTTTCCAGATAAACCCCACAATTCCCGTCTGGAGGAAAGGGGGCCTGGCCACCAGGAAATTATGTGCAGGCCTGTTCGGGTGGCACACATTCACTGACTGGGTGTGCCAAGTACAGGCTTTTCAATGAATCCCACCCTTCGCTGTGATATTAATAGAAATGGCAAACTCTCATCTGATGTCATGTCAGGCACTAATCTAATTGCTTTACACTGTTAATTGCTGTAGCAATTGCTGTACTCCTTTAATCCTCCCAACAAACCTATGAGGTTGTTGAAAAGGAAACTGAGGCCCAGGGAAGTTAAGTAACTTTCCTGAGGCTACACAGCAGTGAGGTTGTAATGCCAGAATTTGAGCCTAAGCCCTTTGACTGCCTATGCAGTGCTGCCTCCTTGACAGGAAATGACAGAGGCTGGTTTTGGGCAGTGTTATTTCTGAGGGTGCTACAAGACTGTGAGTTCCATGGAGGCAGGGACCCTGTCTGTTTCACTCACCGCTGTACACCCAAATCCTGGCTCATATCAGGGCCATCTATTTTTATGACATGAATGAATATACAGTGACTTTTGTATAGAAATGGCACTTGTCTCTCAGGGGAGTGGGCTCACTAAAGAAAGGTGTGTATGTGTTCCGTACTTAGGCCCTCTGTTCTTCTTTTGGCTGCTAGAAATCATTTTTCTTTTTGGTTGGGGAAAGAGTAGATCTGAAGGTGGAGGAAAGGTAGTCTGGGGCACACTTTTTTTTCTATGGAACTTCCTCCTCTCCTCCCACAGGTGGTTACCTTACTCTTTATTCAAAGACTGCTTCTATTACTTGACAAGTGAGCTTGACAAGTGAGTACCTGAAGCTTTATTGCCAATGTCAGTAACATTATAGTTTGTGGAGCAGAAATGATTACCTTTTATTTGGATGGCTAATTTACAATTCTAGACTTCTCAATGGCTTATGATTAAGGAAAACAATTTTGGGGGGGATTTTCTTTGTTTTAGGACACCTGCCTCACTTTGTTTGGTCTTCCATAATACAATACCACAGAGTGGTGGCTTATAACAACAGAAATTTATTTCTCACAGTCCTGGAGGCCTGGAAGTCCCCGGTCAAAGTGCTGGTAGATTAGGAGTCTGGTGAGAGCCCCCTTCCCGGCTCACAGATGGCTGTTTTCTGTGTGTGCTCTCAATAGCAGTTGGGACAGAGGGTTCTCTGGGGTTCCCCCTTTTATAAACATAATTTTTAGTTATCAGTTATGTTTAACATACAATATTATATTAGTTTCAGGTGTACACCCCAGTGATTAGGTGTTACATAACGTACTAAGTGATCATATTGATAAGTCTCACACCCACCTGACTCCATAAATATTCTAATAACTATGAGAATATTATTGACTATATTCCCTAGGCTGCCCCTTTTTTCGTGGGCACTAATCCCACTCGTGAAGACTCCACCCTCATTGACCTAATCACCTTTCAAAGGCCCCACCTTCTAGTATTGGGGGTTAGGATTTCAACAGGTGATTTTGGGAGGGATTTAAAAATTTAGTCCGTAAATATGGCTCTTATAATAGTTTTCTTTTTTAATTAAAGAAAGCAATTGACTGGAAGAAAGTGTACTATGAAGGGGAATATGAACAATTTCTTAGAACAAATTAGCAGATCTCAAGATACTTGGTTATAAGTCAGAGAAACCCATCTCATCTATGTGAAGCAAAAATAAGAATATTTCTGGAAGATTATGGAAGCCTAGCACAGAGTACAAAGAATGATCCAAACCAGGAACTGTTCAGATCCTGAGATCTCCTTTCCTGTCCCTTCCCTCTCTTTCTTCCCACTTTCTTCATTACTTCCTTAGACTTCCCATGTTCAAGCACTGTGGATACAGTGGAGAAATAGTCAGATGTCAAAGAGCATATATTCCTGTAGAAGGAAATAGACAATTAGTTAGCCAAAGTCAAACAAAAACATTTTTTTAATCTTCATCCAAGGATATGTCTATTGATTTGAGAGAGAGAGAGGGAGAGAGAAACATCCATATGAGAGAGAAACATGGATGGGTTGCTTGCCTCCCAGATGTGCCTGACCAGGGATTGGAGCACAACCCAGGTATGTGCTCTGACCAGAGATCAAAGGTTTTGGTGTGTGGGACAATGCCCCAACTAACTGAGCCACCTGGCCAGGGCAGACTCTTATAAATAGATTGACCATAAAGTTTGTTGCCCACACTTGAAAGTGAACAAGGTGTTGGTAAGAGTTGCACTTGACAATAAGTGTAAAGGTGTCCAGGACACACTGAAATGTCTTGGGCAAAAGACTATGGAGAGAATTAGAAGAGGGTAATGTGGTAATGACTGAGTAGCTACTCGAGACTGGGGATAAGAGGTGTTCTCATGTAAGATGAGACCTGAATGACCAGGAGCCAAGCATAAGGTGACAGGGACGAGCCTTCTAGGCGGAGAGAGCAACCAGTGTGAGGCCTCCCAGGCAGGAATGAGCATGGAGCATTTGCAGAGCCGAAAGAAGGCCAGTGTGGCCAGTGTGCAGTGAACAAGAGAGAGTGGCTGGGAATGGGACCAGAGACACAGGCAGGGGCCTTCCTGGCATTAATAAGGAGTTTGGCTTTGATACAAACCATAATGGGAAGCCACTGGAAGGTTTTCAGCAAGGAAGTGATGTGACTTGCTTTACCTTTAAAAAAGAGCACCCTATTATGTTACATATAGTTTTTAAAAAATTGTTTGCAATTTTTATTGATTGTTCCTTTGATGTATTTTTTAAAAGATTTTATTTATTTTTAGAGAGAGGGGAAGGGAGGGAGAAAGGGAGGGAGAGAAACATCAATGTGTGGTTGCCTCTCACGTGGCTCCCACTGGGGACCTGGCCCACAACCCAGGCATGTGCCTTGACTGGGAATTGAACCAGCAACCCTTTGGTTCTCAGCCAGCGCTCAATCCACTGAGCTACACCAGCCAGGGCCCCTTTGATGCATTTTTAAAAAAATACTTGCCTTCTTTATGAGGTACAAACTTGTACAAAGTCATATCATTTATAGATCAAATGATGGTATCTGGGATTTACCTCAAAATTAGAGAGGTGACACCGGATTTTTTTATTTAATCATGAATACTTGTTGAATTCAGGTTTGATTTACTAGTGTTTGTACTTTTGCATACGTTTGAAAAAATTTTATAACAACCTGTGAGACAAAGAGGCTCACTGTGGCTGCAGCTGTGGAGGGAGGTTGTGTCGTGGGAGACTGACACTACCTACTGCACTGACAGGCACCTCGGAGACTGGATTGCAAAGAGCAGGATGTGCTGGGTAAGTCAAGAAGAGTCCACCTGGGATATGGTGATGGATGGGCTGGGTTGCTTGCAGTGTACACAGAGAAAAGTGAGTGGGTTTGGGATACGTTTTTGGAGGTAGTGACAAAAGGACAGACTGGTAGATGAGTATGGCGTGAGGAAATGAAAAGATCCAGTGGCAACTCTTCACTTTGTAGGTTAGCAACCAATTGGATTAAGGTGTTGTTAACCGAGAAAGGAAAGGCGTTAGGAGGAGCACGTTGAGGTGGGGAGGGAAGAGAAGTTCTCTTTTGACCATGTTAAGCTTCCCGTGCCTATTAGACACTCACATGGAGATGCCGAGTGTGCAAGTCTGGAGCTGCGCAGAGAAACGAGATATTATGTAAGATACCTCTTGTGAGCTGTATCTGGTGCTCTCAGACTCACCTGACTCAGGAGCCTCCAGATACTTGTTCTGCTTCTGTTGCTGTCTCTGTCTGGGTTCCTACTGACTCACTCAGGCAGATTTTTATTCAAATCCCAAGTATGCTGCTTGGGCCCTTGGAGAAGTTATATTGCTAAGCCTCAGTTTCCCGTCTATAACATGGGAATAATAATGTTTATGTCATGAGGTTGTTGAAAGAAATAGATCGATAAAACACAAGGACTGAGCACAAGGCCTGACTTATAATAGCTATTCATTAAAGAGCCTTGATGATTAATAATAGCAGCTGGGAATCATTGCTCACATAATAGAGGCTGTGTAGCTGAGTGGGAAAGAGTGGCCTCCTGCATTCCTGAAATTGCACCAAGTTAGTAATTATCCACTTTGCAAGGGCAGAGGCTGACCCTGCCCAAATCTCAATTCTGATGATTCAACAAAGCTTGTTAGATTTGACAGAACAAGGGCCCCTTTCAAACATCCATAAGTTATTAATAATCTTGGACATGACTGTTGGACAATCCATCTTTCATTTTGCTTTGGATATCTCAGCCTTCCGTTAAAAGCAGTATATACTAAATCTCATTTTTGAAAGTGACATTTTTCCCCCCTTTTTTGGATCCAATTGCTGAGGCCTTGGTAAAATCCTTGTTCTGGAGTTTGTTCAAAGTTCATGGGAACAGAATCACAATATATGATTCTTGCCAAAATTGCTAAGCAGAATTGAATCACAAAGAAACAAATTAATTCAGAATATGGCACATTCTACAAGACAACTGCCTTGGACTTTTCAAAAAACTTGAAAAGTAAAGCAAAACAAAGAAAGGCAGGGCTGGAAGTAGATAGAATTAGATGAAAACAGATTAAATATACATGATAATCAAATGCAGTGCATGGACCCTGAGTGAACAGAAATAGCTCTACCACTCAAAACAAATGAACAAACACCCAACCATAAAACACATTATGGGATGACTGGGAATTTTGATTATAGACTATCTATTAGATAATATTATTAAATTAATGGTACATTTCTTGGGTATGACAATGGTATTGTGGCTACGTATGAGAATATTTTTGTTTTATTTTATTTTTTCAGCAATACAACTGAAATATTTAGGGATAAAGTACAATTTTTGCAACTTACTTTTTAATGGCTCAATAGAAAAGTATATAAATGTCTACATCTATAAGTATATGCAGATATATAAAGAGAAAGGAAATGTTCCTTGGAATATTTGGAACATAGAAGTGTTAACACTTGGTTATCCTATGTGAAAGATTTAGAGGTTTTCACTGAACTGTTCTTTCAACTTTTCTGTAGGTTTAAAATTTTTCAAAAGAAAAGTTGGTGGCGGGGGAAATTCCTGGAAGAAAACCAGATGGTCAGTCCACACATTTTCTCCCAGGAAATGTCAGGAGGCGCCTTTGAGTCCACCTCTCAAAACGCTGGGAGCTCTTGTCTTTTCCGGGAGGAAAGGCTCCACCAGATACGAAACGTACTGAGGGAAGCCCTTGGCCGAATCTCACCTGGGGAAAACCTCAGTTTTTTACTATCTTTAGCTGAAAATTTGAACTAGTAGATAGGTGTGGAGAGAGGGCTTGCTCAAAAAAAGAAACCCTCAAACAGACATCTGTTTGAGAAAGAAGCCATTTTAAAAAAACCCTAAGAAAGTTAGGGCATCTTCGGTTTTCACCAGGCATTTGGCCTGGTAAGCATCTGTGTAAATTTAGTAGGAATCTTGTCTGCCTAGGTGATGAAAAATTAGAATTCCAGGGTAAAAAAGGATCCTGAAATTTTTACCTGGAGTTTCTGTGGAAAAATTAATATAACCATGTTACATTAATTATATGTCTTAGGGAGTAGGAATTTCTTCTCGAGAATGGATTTATTAAGGACAGATGAGTCCTGGGGTCACCTTACTTGGAGCTTAATTACCATGTTCCCAAGCAGTTTGAGATCTTAATGACTTGACTCCTTCCTATCTGCTGGTGTCAGATTTAAAACTGACCACACAAAATGTTGGGGGCAAAAGTAGTCCGGTAAACAAACTTATTAATAGAAGTGAAATTCCACAGGGAACACAGGCACACACAAGTCAGTGGGATATTAAATTCCTCTGATAAGTTAACATGGATTAAGCAAAACTTTTTATAGTGCAAGTTCTTAGTATCAAATTTTGAAGCACAGCAACATCTAATAATATAATTATTTATATGAACCATTTCTAATAGAGGAAAACATTGATTCATTCATAAATAATTATTGTACACCCATTCGGTTCCCAGTTTGGGAATAAAGCCAAGGATATACCTTCCTGGAGTGCACTCTCCATCAACGAGGTAGACATTATTATGGGATGAGTTACAGTAGGAGGACATGCTACAAAGCAGTAGTTTGTCATGCTGACATGTGGAGTAGCTTAGATTTTGTGAACATTAATAATCATCAAGTGCAGAACAAATTTTTAATATACTTAAAGTTTTTCTGAATTTCTTCATGGTACAAAGACTTTGTGAAGGCTTTCAATTAATTTTCTAGGATTACTTCTTAAATACTGAAGGTCGACCCTTTTATTCCTTGGCATAGGTCCCTTGCCCCAATGCTCCCAGAGAGGGTGATTGATAGGACGGATATCTGTGCATGCGATATTGGGTGGAAAGTAGGCATGGGGCATTGTTCACGGTCCTCCATTACATCAGCTTGGCAGTGCAGCTCCGTGATTGAAGGTAATGATACTAGTGTTAGATTCTAGAGTTCAAGTACAGACCCTGCCACTTGGTAGCTGGGTGGTCTTGGACAAGTCACTTAACTTTCCTAAGCTCAGTTTCCTCAGCTGTAAGTGGGGAGAATTATAGTATATCTCTCCTTGATGTACTCTTTTCTTTCTTTCTTTTCTTTTTTTAAATTTATTTTTATTTTTTTAGTATATTTTATGGATTATGCTATTACAGTTGTCCCATTTTTCCCCCTTTATTCCCCTCCACCCTGTGCACCCCTTTCCACCCACATTCCCTCTCTTTAGTTCATGTCCATGGATCATATATGTAAGTTCTTTGGCTTCTACATTTCCTATACTATTCTTAACCTCCCCCTGTCTATCTTCTACCTACCATTTATGTTTCTTACTCCCTGGACCTTTTCTCCCCCTCTCCCCACCCACCCCCCTGATGATAACTCTCCATGTGATCTCCATTTCTGTGATTCTGTTCCTGTTCTAGTTGTTTGCTTAGTGTGTTTTTGTTTTTCTTTTAGATTTGGTTGTTAATAACTGTGAATTTGTTGTCATTTCACAGTTCATATTTTTTATCTTCTTTTTTGTAGATAAGTTCCTTTAAAATTTCATGTAATAAGGGCTTGGTGATGATGGACTCCTTTAACTTGACCTTATCTGGGAAGGACTTATATCTGACCTTCCATTCTAAGTAATAGCTTGGCTGGATAGAGTCATCTTAGATGTAGGTCCTTGGCTTTCATGACTTGGAATACTTCTTGCCAGCCCCTTCTTGCCTGGGAGGTTTCTTTGGAGAAATCAGCTGACAGTCTTATGGGCACTCTTTTGTAGGTTACTGTCTCCTTTTCTCTTGCTGCTTTTAAGATTCTCTCCTTATCTTTAATCTTGGATAATGTAACTATGATGTACCTTGGTGTGTTCCTCCTTGGGTCCAACTTCTTTGGAACTCTCTGAGCTTCCTGGACTTGCATGTCTATTTCCTTTGCCAGATTGTGGAAGTTCTCCTTCATTATTTGTTCAAATGAGTTTTCAATTTCTTTCTCTTCCTCTTCTCCTTCTGGCACCCCTATGATTCAGATGTTGGAATGTTTAAAAATATCCTGGAGGTTCCTAAGCCTCTCCTCATTTTTTTGAATTCTTGTTTCTTCATTGTGTTCTGGTTGAATGTTTCTTTCTTCCTTCTGGTCCACACCATTGATTTGAGTCCTGGTTTCCTTCTCATCACTGTTGGTTCTCTATACATTTTTCTTTATTTCACTTAGCATAGCCTTCATTTGTTCATCTAATTTGCAACCATATTCAACCAAGTCTGTGAACATCCTGATTACCAGTGTTTTGAACTGTGCATCTGATAGGTTGGCTATCTCTTCGTCACTTAGTTGTATTTTTTTCTGGAGCTTTGATCTGTGCTATCATTTGGATCATTTTTTTTGTCTTGGTGTGCCTGGTACGCCTGTTATGTAGTAAGAGGCGGAGCCTTAGGTGTTCACCAGGGCGGGACAGCTGTGTTGTGATGCTGTATGTGGGGGAGGGTCCGAGAGGGAACAGTGCCGCTTGCTCTGCTCTCTACTGGTTTTCAGTCATGTCCCCCACTACCCACAGTCAAATTGGGCCCTTCTGGTGCTGATTCTCTGTAGGTGGGCTTGTGTATGTTCTAGGACCTTGTGGGTCTCTCCAACGAGCTCTCCTGTGAGGCTTGGAGTTTCTCTGGCTGCTGCTGTCTCAACCCCCACAGATGTTTTCAATCAGAAGCTTTGAGGCTTTATTTCTCCGCGCTGGGACCCTGGGTTGTGTGGTCTCTCTTGCTCCCCAGTTGTTCCTCCTGGGTTATCTGCCCACAAATGTGGGACTGTCCAGTCCGCAGTCTGCTGCCTCTCCTAGTCCGCCAGCTGCCGCCGTGCCACGAGTCCTCTCTGCCTGGCTGCCCATCTCTGCCCCTCCTACCAGTCTGGATGAATGTTTCTTCTTCAACTCTGGTTGTTGGACTTACATACAGTTCAATTTTCTGTCAGTTCTGGTTGTTTTTTGTTTTTGAATTTGTTGTTGTCCTTCTTTTGGTTGTGTGAGGAGGCATAGTGTGTCTACCTACGCCTCCATCTTGGCCAGAAGTTCTCTTTCTTTTCTAAATGAGATCATGAAGGTAAAGCACTTGGTACAAAGTAAGTCTTCAGCGAGTTTTAATTGTTTTATGGTTATTTTAATTATTATGACAGATTGTGTGGTCATTCATAACCTCTTCTACTCTGGGCATGCTCTCTGGCTCTTTATTCTTATTTCCCAACTTGAATGTAGGCAGATCCCTGATTTTACACCAAGTACATTCATCCACCAATCTTGTCTGTATAGTAATCAAGGTGAGATTTTGTTCTCAAAGAGGCCAAAAAATGTCAGATTTTAGCTGCAGTATGAAAACCCAAATTTGATGCAGGATAGAAGGTTTAAGGGTACCAGAGATGAACACATGAAAGTACAAGATGTTTAAAAGGCAAATGTACAAAACTGAGAAGTAGTCTTCTCCCTAAATGAACATCTGGGTTGACTGCATGTAGATTAGTACATTCATGAGACCAGCTAATGCCAGCTGCTTAGGAGTTCACTGGGAAATTTTCTACTGACTCTGGAAAATCCACAACTTTTTGCTTTTAAAAAAAAAAATCTGGGAAGTGTGACAGAGATGACAAGTTGTCCCAATATTTATTTCTCCCTTCTTTTTTATTAGAGAACCCTGGTTTTCAGTTGGATCTACAGCTCCTTAGAATGTGGACTACATTTCCCAGGCTTCTTTGCAGCTTGATATGGTCATGTAACTAAGTTCTAACCATAGGGCTGAGAAGAGAGATGTGTTGGAAAGGAAAGATGTGCTCTCCTTACTTTCCCCATTCTATAAGCCAAGATGCAGGTGTTGTGGTGAGCTACCTGGACTATGCAGATGGAAGTAACACCCTAAGAAAGGGGGAAGGAATTTGGGTTTGTGACACTATGGAGCAGCCATATTAGGTGAGAGAGAAATTAACTTGTATCTTAAGTTCTGGTTACTCGGTTTCCATTACTGCAGTTCTGTCTAGATCATAAACAACACAGGCAGGAATAAATACGGTGGCAGGATTGTCTCTCCAGGGCCCTCTCCTAATTCCTTCTTCATGGCTTGAATCCTGGAAAAGTGCCGGGGTGTGTGTGGTGTTTTACTCTGTGTGTAAGAATTCGTTTACTTGACACAGAGAGTATTTATTTTAGAGTGGCAGGTATCTTACCAGGCCTATACATATACACAGATACTCATATCTCAGTCATAATTCTTACATTTCATAAATATAATCTAGAATCAGACAATCTGTACAGTATGAGAAATAGTCTATGGCCAAATGAACAAGAAAATGGGCACTAGAAAGCTTCTGACAGCCTGGGACACCATTTTCACTCTGAACCCCATGAGTTACACATGAAGTAGAAAGATGGTGTCCTGAAGGACAGGGGATGGGAGTTGACTTCCTTTGGTTTTCTCCATTGTTTGCAGAGCACCCTACATGCAGGCCTCCTTCAGTTCTGTGTCAGGGTGCCCCTCACAGTCTTCTGGCTCCTTCTCGGCACCCTCTCCAGCCCCGACCCACGTCATGCCTCCCCTCCATGCCTCCCAAGCCTGGCCCTCCTTCAGCCCTTCCTGTGAGGCAGGCAGCCAGCATCACTGCCCCAGTTTCACAGGCAGAGCAACTGACTCATTTTTCTATTGTTACTGGACCAAAGTTAACCAGTTAGAACCATGAGTCATTTAAAGTCCTGGAACCAGATCCCAGTTCTTGTTCCTGGCATCAGTCAGAGGGCCACATTACACTGAGGGTTCAAGAGGATGCTGGCCTCTGAACAGCCCAGAGACAAGCGCATTCGTGCAGCTGACTCAGAAACAAGGATTAGCTTTCCTGAAACCCACAGGCCTGAGAAAGAAAAGGGAGAAATGTATCTGTGTAACTTCATCATCATACCAAAAAGATTCTTAACGGCTCTCAAAATTTTTCAAAAATCTCTGGTTCCTTAGTACTAGGTTTTTAGATAGAAAATGTCTCTTTTATTTTTAAATTTATTTTATTTTTCTTGTTTTTAATTGAATTTATTGGGGTACAGGTTTCAAGTGTACAACTCAATAAAACACCATGTGTACACTGCACCACGTGCCCATGGCCCTGAGCAAAGTCTCTTTCCATCCCCCTCCCCATCTGCCCCCCTTTGCCCAGCCCACTTTCCCTCGGGCTGTCACCCCACTGTTGTCTGTCTCTATGTGTGATGTATACATGTTTTTTTGAGTTCAATCCCTTCACCTTCTTTCATCCAGCCCCCCAACGCCCCTCCCCTCAGACAGCCGTCAGTCTATCCCATGTATCCATGCCTCTGCTTCTATTTTGTTCGTCAGATTCCACATAAATATCTTATTTGCAGTTGAAGTGATCACTTTTCTTCATCTTACAACAGAGGCACTTATGCAAATTTAGATCTGAGAGAAAACTAAATTTATTTCCTTCTTTTCACAAGAGAATCTTTGAAGTATCTGGCAGAGAAAAAAAATGAGCTTGTTCATGTAATAAAATTAGTAACAGAAGCCAATCCAAATACAAGCTGTTCATATTTAGTAGGGAGTTGCTTTTTATGTAGCATTTCCTGCATAGCTTAGCATTTCCTACATGTTTTCCCTGTGTTTTTCCTTGCATCACGTGTCACCCTGTTTGTTCATCCTTTCTCCCACCCTCCCAGCTAAGCTGATGAGTGATGCAAGGTGTGTCTTTCGTGGTAACTCAGGGCTTAATAGCCACAGCATCAGTTTGAAGGCGAGTTATAGATTTTGTACATTGAACTTGGTGAGTGTATCTTTTACTTCATAGCTACAGGAAAAGGGGAAAAGCTTAGAAGGCAGAAACAGGATTTCTTATCAGAAATCCGGGAACCCTGAAAGTTGTCTTTCTTAAAACCACCACCCTTGTGAGTCTATCCAGACGCCTGGAGTCAGGATCCTGGAAAGTGAGTCCTGAGAATCTGCATTGCACAAGCCTCCCAGGTGGTTTTTATCTCCACTAAAAGCTGCCGAGTCCCTGCTCTGAGGGTCCCTGGCTGGTCTTCAGGGGCTCGATGAAGCCCCTTGATATGCAGACGGATTGTGGTAAGTGTACATGTGTGCATTTTTAGGATGGTGAAAAGGGGCTCTGTGGCCCCGGAAATGCTTAAGGTTCTAAGTGAGGAATAAATGTAGGAAAACAAAAAGCCCAATCTAACTTATCAGTGAACTGGAATATAGAAGTTCAACAACAAGATTATGGCTTTGTACCTACAGATTTTTTTAAAAGACTTTATTTATTTATTTTTAGAGAGAGGGGAAGGGAGGAAAAGCAAGAAGGAGAGCAACATCAAGGTGTGAGAGTGGAACATTGACTGATTGTTTCTTACTTGTCAGAGAGTGGGGGACCAGACTCACAACCCAGGCATGCGCCCTGACCAGCAAGAACCAGTTAACTTTCGCTTTGCAGGATGCTGCCCGACCAGCTAAGCTGTGCCAGTGAGGGCTGCACCCACAGATTTTTGAAAAATTTGACACAGAGGTAGGCAAAGATACAGAAAAGTAGGAATTCTCCACTTTCAAATAAATATAAACTCTTGATTGAACATAGGAGCATGATTTGTTTAAGGATATTCTATGGGGTATTGCTTAAAATTGCCCCAAACTGGAAATATCCACCAATAGGGAAATAGATAAATAAATTATAGTATAATCAATGATACATTACTATAAATTAATTATATTGAATTATCTAAATCTATAT
>VMDR010005206.1:0-53290 GCA_007922815.1 Macrotus californicus | reverse complement strand
TAGATGAGTAAATCTATCATCTTGCTATTTGTTCCACCTATGTTTGGTTCCTTTATCCTTTTCCCCAAAAATCTTTTGGATCTTCAATATTGGCCTATTAGCTAGATATCTCTACCTTATTTTTTTCCTTAGTGGCTCCTTTACAATATACATCCTCAGCCTCATAGTCTGCTTTCAAGTCATATTGTATAATTTAAGAACCTCCATTCTCCACCCCTGCCCTGTCCCTTGTGCTACTATAGTCACATATTTTACTTCTAGCTATATTATTACACACAATACCTTGATAATTTCTACTTTAAATCCTCAATTACCTTCTGTAGAAATTAAAAATGAGAAAAGAAGTCTCTTACATTCACCTACTTATTTACTATTTATGGAATACTTCATCCCTTATTGTCCAAGTTTCTCTATGGTATCAATTTTCTTCCTCTGAAGAGCTTCCTTTAAAATTTCTTATCGTGCAAGTCTGCTGACAATGATTTCTCTCATACCTTGTTTTGCTGAAAATGTCTTAATTGTGTCTTCATTTGTAAAGAATATTTTCACTGGATATACAATTCTAGTTTGACAAAATTTTTCTTTATTATTTAAAAAATGTCAATCCATTATCTTCTGGCTATGTAGTTTCTTACAGTAAGTCTTCTGCCATTACTTCTTTCATTTATGTGTCTTTTTTTTTCCTCTAGTGAATTTTAAGCTTCTGTTTTTAACACTGGCATTGAGTAATTGCACTATCTACCCTTTGTCTGGTTTTGTTTAGGTCCATCATGCTTGAGGTTTGTCGAGCTTCTTGGAACTCCATGTTAATCGTTTTCATCACAATAGAAAAAAAACTGGTTATAATCTCTTTAAATGTTTTTTCTGTCTTTCCCCACCTTCCTCTCCTTCTAGGACTCAAATTATACGGATATTAGTCCTCTTGATACTGGGCTATGGGTCCTCAAGGGTCTGTTCACCTTTTCTAGTCTTGATCCTTTCTCTGCTCCATTCTGGCTAGTTTTTATTGGTATGTCTTCAAGTTCACTGATCTTCGAAGATGTGGTGTCTAACATCCTTTTAATCAGTGGATATTATCAATCCAGGTATTATACTTTTCCCCCCCTAGATGTTCCCTCTCATTCTTTTTGTATCTTCTGTTTCGCTCCTCATTAAGTTCAGGTCTTCCTTTAAATTCATGACTGTATTTATAGTATCTCTCTTAAGGTTCTTGTCTGATAATTTCATCATGTCTGTCATTTCTGAGTTCATTTCTATTGACTAATTTTCCTCTTGGTTATGGGTTACATTTTTCTGCTTCACAACGTCTAGTACTTTTTTGACAGGATGCTAGTTACTGTGAATGTTATGTTGTTGAGTGTTAGATTTTGTCTTCTTTTAAAGAGGGTTGAAGTTTATTTTGACAGGACATTGAATTTCTTGCATATCAGGTTGATCCTTTCAAGGCTTTTTTTTTTTTTTTTAAGAAATAGTTTTGTTTAAAAGTTTTTATTTCTGTTTAACATACATGAAAGTACAAGTATCACTGGTGTTCAGCTTCAGGAATTCTTGCCTACTTAACTGGCACTAAGATAAAAAAAAATCAGCGCATTACCAGCATGCCTGAAGCCCTCTCTTATATAAGTTCTTCAAGACTTGCTTTTTTTTTTTTTTTGGCTGGGTACAGTGAACTTCATTGATGCTGTTTGACAAGGTAGGGCTCCCTAAGCCCCTCCCCTCTTCAGGAGGTCTAGGATTGAAACTAGATGTGTTGGGGGATCGATTTGTGGCAAGGACTCCCCAGCAGCTGAGGGCCTCTCTTCCTGTCACTGGGGCTGGTAGTCCAGGGGGCTCTTTCTCCTTGGAGGCCTTGTGGACCATAAGGTCTACCACCCTGTTGCTGTAGCCAAATTTATTATATACCAGGAAATGAGCTTGGCAAACTGGTCATTGAGGGCAATGCCAGCCTCAGTATCGAAGGTGGAGGAGTGGGTGTTACTGTTAAAATCACAGAAGACAACCTGGTCCTCAGTATAGCCCAGGATACCCTTGAGGGGGCCCTCTGATGCCTGCTTCACTACTTTATTGATGTCATTGTATTTGGCAGCTCTCTCCAGGCAGCAGGTCAGATCCACAACTGACACATTGGGGGGTGGGACACGGAAGGCCATGCCAGTGAGTTTCCCATTTAGCTCAGGGATGACTTTGCCCACAGCCTTGGCAGGGCCAGTAGGAGCGGTGATGATGTTCTGGGCAGCCCCTTGACCATCACACCACAGCTTCCCAAGGGGGCCATCCACAAACAGTCTTCTGGGTGGCAGTGATGGCATGGGCTGTGGTCATAAGTCCTTCCACGATGCCAAAGCTGACATGGATGACCTTGGCCAGGGGGCCAGGCAGTTGGTGGTACAGGAGGCATTGCTAACAATCTTCATGGAGTAGTCATACTTGTCAGGGTTCACACCCATCACAAACATGGGGGCATCTGCAGAAGGGGCAGAGATGATGACCCTCTTGGCTCCACCCTTCAATGAGCCTGAACCTTCTCCATGGTAGTGAAGACACTAGTGGACTCTACAACATATTCAGCACCAGCATCAGCCCATTTGATATTGGCAGGATCTCTCTCCTGGAAGATGGAGACAGACTTTCCATTGATGACAAGCTTCCCGTTCTCAGTCTTGACTGTGCCTTGGAATTTGCCACGAGTAGAATCATACTGGAACATGCAGACCATGTAGTTGAGGTCAATGAAAAGACTGATGGCAACAATATCCACTTTGCCAGAGTGACCAGGTGCCCAATACAGCCAAATCTGTTCATTATGACCATCACCATCATGTCTCAGGGTTGAGGCTAGGCACAGCTGTCTGTCAAACAGGAGGAGCACAGAGCCTCAAGGCTTGATTTTAAGCTTTGGTAGGGCAGGGCTAAAACAATCTGTACTGGAGCTAATTTAGACTACTAGCAAGGCTTGGTCTCCGGGGGTTTCTGATGAGTGTCCTGAGTGATCAACAAGATCTGCCTGGGGCTAGTCAGAGCTTGAAGGATTTCTAGTCTGTATAACCTTCCCACCACAGGTGGGCAGATCAGTCTTCAGCAGATTAGTCAAGAGGACCCAGTTCTGATTTCTGGACCTCTTTTGCTGAGTAGCTCCCTCCTGTTTGATAATCTGACCCACAAATTAAATCTACCCCTTCCTCAAACTCAGATCTCTAACCCCTCAACTCAGCAAGACTGTTGTGTTTGGCTGGGGAGCCCCATCTTGGGCCAAAGTACAGGAAATGCCTCAAGGCAGAAAGCTGGGGTTGGGAGGGGCAGGGCTGTAGGCCTTACCTTACTTGCTTCCTTTCTCTCAGGGATCATACTCCTGTACTGATTGTTGTACAATATGTGAAAACAGTTGTTTTCATATTTGTCCTGAGTTTTACTTGTTAATGTCAGGGGCAGAAATCTAGTTCCAATTATTCCATCATGGCTAGAAGCAGAACAAAGGCCTCTTTTAATAAAATTTCCAGCATGAATGCCATGTTTTGCAAGATTTCATCTACCAAAATAACCCAATCCATATGTTCCCTTCATCCTTCCATCTATCTAGTCAGTGTCTGCTAGATCCCTGGGAAACAAAGATGAATAAAACTTGATTCCTGCCCTCGAAGAACTCATAATTAAAAGGGAAAGCCAGAAATGTGTAATAAATTATCCTGCTGGTTGATAAGTATAATTATACAAGCAGTATAAGGAGCTATGGGGACATAGAGAAAGATATGGTCAAATCTACTTGGAGAGGTCAGGAAAGGTTTTTACAGCCTAACATTTAGAATTAAATCTTCAAGAATGAGTAAGAGATTGACAGATGGGGCAGGATATTTGGGACAAAAGAAACTATATGCAAAGTGTGAAGATATAAAACAACATGTAAGCTTGGGAGAAAAACTAACAGTTCCAAACACCTATAATACAGGGTCTGAAGCAGTGAGAAGAGAGCTAAAGCTATAGGAAAAACAAACAAACAAACAAACAAACAAACAAACAGGTGGGTCGTATCAGGAAGGAGGGCCTTGAATGCCATCCTAGTCATCATTTGCATCCATAATTCATTACTATTAACTACAATCTATAGAGCTCATAGTACATATTTTACATATGTTATATAAATTACATTTAATACTCACAACAATGTTTTAAGGAAATTAAGGCTCAGACAGCTTAAGCAATTGCCCAAGGTCATATGGCTAGTAAGGGAAGAAGCCTAGATATATGAGGTCTGTCCAGAAAAAAGTCCAATAATTGTTAATATAACAAGAACAGTTTGCATGACATCGATGTAACCTGGCAGCCAAGGAAGTGGACTGGAATGCACATGTGCAAACAATGATGACTTCACTGTACTAGTCAGTGGGGTGATAGACGCTGTTGAATGAGCATGTGTACTGTGTGGCCATTACATTCAAAATGACTGAGTGAATAGAGCAACGAATCTGCATCAGATTTTGCGTTAAGCTCGAGCATTCCTCTGCAGAAACTATTTAGATGATTCAGAAGGCTGCAGCTGTGGGCAACTGGTGATTGGCAGCTTCATCACAACAATGTGCTCACTCATGCATTGTATCTCATGCAGAGTCTTTTTGAGAAACATCAAATCACCCATGTGACTTAGTCCCCCTATAGCCCAGATCTGGCACTCTGACTTTTGGCTTTTCCCAAAATTGAAATCACCTTTGAAAAGGAGAAGATTTCAACTATCAATGAGATTCAGGAAAATAAGATAGGGTAGCTGATGGCAATTGTGAGAACTGTATGAGGTTTCAAGGTGCCTACTTTGAGGGGGAGTGGTGTGTCACTATCCTATGTGCAATGTGTCTTGTATCTTGCATCTTTTTCAATAAATGTCTCTTTTTCACATTACATGGATGGATATTTTCTGGACAGACCTCGTAAATACAGGTCTCTCTGACTCCAAAGCCAATGAAAGGAACTTGTCTTTAATCTAGAGGTACTGAGAAGTTATGGGAGGCTTTTTGTCTTTAGAAATTTTTTAAAAATTATGTTCATTGATGAAATGGCTTTAAATATAGTTAAATTTAGTTATAACTAAATACAACTAAATTAGGGAAACATAATTACATTTATTTTTTAAAAAGGAAATTGGTGCATGAGGAAGAAGGGCTAGAGTCCCAGGAAGCAGTTCAGAGGCTGCTGTAACAGTGCAGGAAAGAAAGAAGAGCTTGGACCAGGTGGCACTTAGGAGAGATGGAGAAGAGGCTTTGAGAAATGTCTAAGACACAGAATCTGTCAGATGTAGTCACTAAGTAGCCTTGGCAAAAGAAAAGATTGTGAGGTCAATCTTTTGTGAGGTCAATCTGTGAATATGCTGATGGACTAGAAGTCCCTGGTCCTGCACTAAATGCAGGGAACACAACAATGACAGGATATGATTTCTCCTTTCAAGGATTCATAGCTCACAGACCCTTAAAGAATGAAACCTACGAATTCCACTGAAACACATTAAGTACCCTTATAGACTTACATTCCCTCCCCATTACTCTCTTTGGAGTCTCTAGTGAATCTAGGGACCCATGCTGGAAACCACTGCTATAGAACATTCTCGACCTCACCACAAACCAACCTGCAAGCGAGGTGGTGCTTTATGCCTAGGCTGAGGACTGCTAGGGAACTAACTGCTCCCCAACCCTGGCTATAATTGTTAGCAAGAATTTTACTAAAAACAAATGCAGGTATCACTTATTGAACACTGACAATGCATGAGCACTGTGTCAAGCATCTGATGAACACTACTCTCCATTCACTTGTCCCAGGAATCCTAGTAATAGGCCCGGTACTTGTCTTTTCAAGATGGGAAACTGAGGCTTGGAGTGGGAAAATTCTATGCCCAAGTGACTTGGTTCTTTGAGGCCACTTCACCGATCATTTAAAAGGCATCTTGGAATGTACCATTTTCGGGAAGCCTCCATTACCTTCCCTCAAATTTTGTGACCCCTGGGCCCTTCTGCGCCCGATTCCTACTTTTCTGGCCCCTACTCTGGCATACTGTGATATATGTGTAGGTTACACATCTGCTTCCCCTACTGGAATATGCTCTTTGAGGGAGATGACTAGGTCTGCTTCATTTTTGCTGCTCAGTGCCCAGTATGGGGTCAGAGCACTGCAGAAGGGACCAGTCAGTCTGCTCCACAGTTTCTGAGCCACCATACTCACCCTGGGCTGCCCCAGGCCCCTGGCCATTCTTTGCACCTGATGTATTGTACCTCAGGTGCACTTTCCACATTCATTCAGTAGTTGCAAGGTCCATACCGAACACACCCATGGCTTAAAGGGAGAGCTTTTCCACTGAGAAGGAATTGGGGAAGCATTCCTTAGACCAAAAGAACTCAAATTATGGTTGGGAAAATCTAAAAGACCAGCCATGTACCCTGCTCTGACATGAGGAACAAACCTCACAGTGTCTGGTACTTTTATTTTTCCTACTTCTGATGGAGGCAGCCCCGGCTTTGGTGTTGTCCAATTGGGGTCCTGGGGTTCCAAGCTCCGCTCTGCCCCAGTGAGCCATGTTGTCTGTGGTTAGGCACATGTTCGCTGAGGTCCTTTCCTCCCTGTGGAAAGGAAAGGACACCTACTCCACAGGGGCTGTGATGCTAACTGAATGTGGCCCTGAGTGCAAGAGGCACCCAGAGAGGCAGCGGGGCCGGTGACTCTGGAGTGACAGAGTAGGGTTCACTCCTTGGCTCCCCCTCTATCTAGCTCTGTGGGTAAAGTGGAAATAAGAAAAAGACCTTCTTTAGAGTGGTGTGAAGAGGAGATGAGAGGTCCATGATGAGCACTTGGTACAATCTTAGCATGCAGGGAGCCAGAGAATGGCAGCCATTGTTTAGTTACACTACAAATGGAGCATCTTTTCAGAGCACACATGCCTCCCTCAACATTTCACAGCAAGTTAAGAGCAAGCCATTCATCAACAAACACCAATCTCTTCCACAGAGCTGACCTCACGGTACCAGTGGGACTTCTTGTAGTAATGGAGCAGCAGTGCCCACAGCCAGGACACAAACCCAGTAACACACACCCAGCCCTGTCCCAGTACCGTGCTCCTCTCAGTCTGGAAGTCAGAATAACCAGATCTTCTTGCAGGCAGAGTGAGGGAGGTCAGACTAGAAATGTCAAAACTGTGCTTCCCACTGAACCCCAACCCTCCTCATTCCTAAGGAAAATGGGACACTGGGTCTACTCCAAACAGTCACCCACGAGGCAGCTCTGAGTAGCAACATGAGACAGGTGTGAGGTCAGATGTTACCCTGGCAAATGTGGCAGCCAGGACATTTTGCTAACTAGAGCCCACACTCTGTCTAGACCTGAGGTCACGAAGAAAGATTTAGGGCACATGGAGCTACATTCAGAGCAGTGTCAGCAGAGAGCTGCTGACAGCCGTGTTTGATGATGTCCCAGGAAAATAAATGGAGGACTGAAGTGCCCCAAATTGCTCACACTGAAAGTACCCCCACCACCTCAAGGGACACGGCAATGTGCTGGAGAGGGATGGCAAGACCCCCAGGCTTCCACAGGAAGGGGAGACATCTAGGTCCTGGGATCGCTTCGCAGCCTTTCAGATGAAAGTTATGATAGCAAAACACGACTACAAAAATGAACCACCTCCTAGCTTCCTTCACTGAGACGAAGCTTCCAGAGAGAACTGAGAAACAAAGTATGATCCTCAGGCCACAGGAAAGCCACAGTCGCCCGCCCACTTCCCTTTTGCCATAGGGGTGGTCACCTTCATGGCCACTTGTTACTCACCACGTCATTCGGGAGGCTCTGGAGGTCATCAAAGGGGGTCTCCAGCGTGTTGGTGTCCACGTTAAGGATCACAACATCATCCAGGGCCATGTTTCTGACTTTCTGCAAATAAAAAAATTCCAAAACAGAAAATCATTGAAACACCACGAGGACACAGATCTTCCCCCAGCACTCTCTGGGAGAGGGAAATAAGGAAAAACGGTCATTTGACAAAGGCTCACTCTGGGGCAAGCCCAATGCTAGGTGGCTCACATTTGTACGAACACTAACTGTCACAATAACTCCATGAGCTAGTATGGTCATCCCCAAGCCCCAGGCATGGAAAGGGCTTCACAAGGACTAAGCTAACATGCCCCCAGGTCACACAGCTAGGAAGAGAGATCTTTATATCCAATGTTATTTTTTTCCCTATATTTTCCATTTTTTAAATAGAGGCTGAGATCTAAATCTCTGGCTCCAGGTACTCTGATACACAGCTATGCTCTTATGTCACTGGCATTCAGTCCAAACCCTCTCATTTATTGAAGGCTACATGCCCATCCCTCTTTCTGCTCGTCATCGCTGGGTATGGAATATAGTGAATGGCCTAGTGTTAACATTTTAACATTTCCCTTAAACATTAAGTAGAAAGGTCACACTTTCAATTTGGTTCCATTTTCCGTAGAAACCCAGCTAGTGAATCACAGCTCAGGGGCTGTGGCCATAAGCCATGGCTCTACTGGTACAGGGAAAGGGACTCATGTCTACTAGGTACTCATGTTTGGCGAGAGGAGGAAGGGATGCAGGTACAATGTGGGAAAAAGAAGAGCCCATCTGGGAGCAACTCTCCATGGTCTAGAAGAATACAGGGCTGTGTGTAGCCTGAGTTTTCCATTTCTAATCACACTGTTTACCCGCTGCTGGAATCCATCTCCATTTTTCTCCTGCCTCTCACCACTCCTAATCTCTTCTAATCCTCTTACTCCATCACATATCTAAGTTCATTTTTATTTTTAGTCTAGAACTCCCAAACTATTGTCTTTATTTTCTTTTGCCCTGGTTAAATAGAAAGACCCTATAATTTGTTGTCTAAGTTGAGACACTTGGATGTAAAAGAGAGCATATTATGCCCGGGCAAAGGCATAAAATGGGACATCAGGTATATCCAAGGAAGGACTTATTTTCATTATTAGCCATTCTCTGAGCTACTACATGTGACTGTGTTAAGTGTGCATTGCCCAAGGATATCTGGCCCACCAAGCTGGGGCTGAAACCTGCCAACCCATGTGTCTGCCAAATGACATCAGTCAGAAGTTGATGGTAGTAGGAGGGAGGAGACGCTTTTCCTAATTCACCCAGGAGCACTGTGTTGGCTGGCGATAGAGTTGGACATCCCAATGGCTGTTTAAGCCTAAATTTGTGAATGCCCTGGAAATGGACAGCAGGGACTGCTGGTGCTTGCTTTATGTTCTGCTTATCTCCCTTAATTCTTAACAAACCCTGCAAAGTGCATGTTATTACCCTCACTTTATGTAATATGAGGAAAATGAGGTGCAGAGAGGGGAGCTAAGGGGCAGAGGTAATAACACAGCAGCCCAGCAGCCCCTTCCTCATCCACATAGCCCTTGTCAGTGAGCCCCGGAATCCTGGGCCTACTGGGGTGTGGGTTCCTTCAGGGTTCACTGTTTGCCTCACTACTGCATAATAACCAGCACCTGACAAAATGATTTGGTACTTGGTAAGAGCTCATTAATATTGGTCTACATTTTTTGTCTCGAACCCCAGCCTCTAGGACAGAACTTAGTACCTGAGTAAATATTTCCAGACTCCTCCCAGCAGGAAGGTGGAGTCATGCTGGTCAGAAACTCCCTAGGGTTGAAATAACACTCAGAGAGGGCAGAATCCTGGAATCCTTCCACTTAACGAGACCAGGAGCCTCAAACTTCTGCTACTGACTTCCCCAGCCCGTGGGGGTCCAGGCCACAGACCTACCAATCAATTCATAAAGTTTCATTAAATGCTTACTCTGGGCTGAGACCCACAGAGGAGGGACAAGATTGCCTATTTAGAAGTGTATTCTCCCTCCAATATTCTGACCGCCTTACTTACAGGGTGAAACGCTATGAGCAAACAGCGTTAATAATACTGCGCATCACCAGTGTTCCACATAGCACAATCCCTTCTACAGATGAGAGCATCAGACTCCTGATGAATTGCCCAAGGCTCCTTAGCTGCTTCCCTTTGCAAACTGACAGGTTAAACACCTAGCAACATGCTAGTGGGAAGTTACAAAAACGGCCTTGACGTCCACCTTCTTCACTGATCTCACACTTCAGAGCTCATGCAGCACTTTCACAAAGTCTTTCATTTCAGCAATGCAGCTCCAGATGAGGTAGAACCATTCCCATTTCAGAGGTGAGAAACTGAGGCTCAGAGAGCCGAAGTAGCTTCCTCAGGTTACGTGGCTACTTCCTCTGTAAAACCCAGAGGATAACTGTGACTGCCCTCCTCCCCGCCACTTCCTCCATGGGGCTGCTGGGCACACAGTAGGATTTCTAAATAATAGCTATTACTATTACTTTTACAATACATGCATCAGCCTCCACTAGTCTGACAGCTGTGGAGGCCATGCTCTAACAGCAAAAGTCAGATACCAGCACCAGAAACAATCGGAGAAGGGGCAAAGGAGGGCTGAGCCACAGCTCAGCTGGAGAGGCCTGAGGACGGAGGTGAGGGCCAGGTGAGGGCCGCGGCACCCCAGAATCATCCATATATATTTTTTGCCTCTTCTGACCTTCCAAAGAGCTCCAAATATTTCAAGGCAAGGGGGCAGGGGCCCAGCCATTGGAGAGAGGCCGCAGGGGCTGAAAGGCCCAGCAAGCGGCATGTTGGCTATGGACCAGACTGGCGTTGTTTCTGTGTTCCTGGTGGGGCCCCAGCAGCACAGACCAGCCCTGTGGGCTCTCCACGGCAGGGCTGGAACAGGCTTTTGATTTCTTCCCACTCCTGCCTGGAGGGCTTGCCGGTTAAGCTGTGTGGAGTGTTTACTTTTCAACAATGGCAGTAGGCTGAAGAAGAGGCAAAAACCTGGCCCTTTTTTCTGGCTGAGTAAGCCAGGGTCCCCTTAGTAACCAAAATGCCCAAGCACCAGGCTACAGGCAGAAGCTGGGTCAGCACAGTTTCCTTTTGTAGGACAATGCTGCCCTCTCGGTGGCAAGGCCTCTTCCAAAGGGGCTGCTGGCATGGACCCCAGGGCCTTTCTGAAGTTCAGTGTTCCCAAGGAAAGAATCGGAGGCCAGCTCAGCCGGATAGTGCCTTATCCCTGAAAGCCTCACAGAAACAAGGGGAATGAAAAAGACAAAAACAAAAAACACACTAAACCTCAAACTAGGGGTGGGAGAGAGGGTTGCTGGTAGAGAAGGCAGTTGGATCCCTACTGGGTGCCAGTCCTTTAATCCTGTCCATGTCAGGAGGGAGATGCTGTCATCTCCATGGTCATGGCAAGGAAACGAGGCTCACAGAGGTCAAATAAACTGCCCAAATCACATGGCTAGTGAGTGGCAGAGCAGTTTTGAACCCAGTCTGATTTGGAAGCCTAACTCTGAAGACGTCCCCAGACCAATGCTCAGACTTCAGGACAAGTACCTACCAAGGCAGGACATGCAGTTACACTAACACACTCAGGACCTGCTTTCTCTTGCCTTTTGTATCATAAAAATGACCTGTGTCTACTATAAAAAAAAATGAGAAAGACAAAAGTTCAAAGAAGAACAAACTCTTATTTGTCCATTTGGAAATAATATTTTGGTGTGTTTCCTCCCACATTCCTCTGCCCCAATCCCTTCTTTAAAAAAAGTTGAAAAATTCTTAATGTTTCTTTCTGATTCTCATATTTATTACCATATAAGCAATTCTCCATTTCATCAAAATCTTTGTAAAGATCATTACTAATTGTTATAAAATGTTTCACCTCATGGAAACAAACCCGCTGTCCAAGTCCTTTTTGTTAGCTATTATATCCAGTTGTGAAGAAATTATTACATGTAATATTGTCATGAAATGTGTAGGCACAAAGCCTTGCGCTTTAGGATGGATTCCTAGAAGTGGAATTTACTTTCCACTTCTTAAAAAGTGTCCCTCTCAAATTCGACTTTGAAAAAGATAGCTTTACTTCCAATTATTTTAAAGTCATTTTATCCACAGCTTGTGTTTCCTACTCTAAGTGAAGAAAAATCAGCAAAGACACGAGCAGATGTCAAAACAGTCCTCCAAAACCCCACCCAATTAAAACACTGACTAGTACCACAGCACACCGAGACGGCTCTCCGGTAGCTTGGCCCACGAACACACTCCCTCTCTTTTTAGTTACAACATATGCCAAAGCGCCTGCCAGCTGCAAACCCTCCCCTCACCAGACTCTATAGGCTTTTTCTCAGAAAGAAAGAAAAAAAAAATACTGACACACACACTGGCTTTCCAAATGGCATTTCTTGCGCAGAGAAATGCAAAAAAATGGCATCTTCCCACAAATATTGTTAATCAAAAATGTCTTTCCCTTTATGCTTTGTCACAAGCAGACTTAACACAGCCCCTGCCTTTCAGGACAGGGAAGGGAAAAATCACAGTGTGGCAGGTGGCAAAGCAGCAGAGAGGAAGAAGGGACTGCCCCTTACCTCGTGCGTTGCCTGCGGCAATTCATTCAACCTCCTAAATCCCCGGGGTTTTCATCTGTAAATGGCGGTCCTGACAGTGCCCACCTCACAGAGATGAATGTCAAGGAGTTTGCGTGATTCCCAGGACATCCACAAAGGGCATTTGACCAGCAGTGGCTCTCTTGCCTGTCTGTCCCCTCTCCAGAGTCCCCAAGAACTCAGCCAAGCCTGGCTAACTTCACTCCAGAAGGCCTGAGGTAGCAGGAAGTTTGCCTTTCCCTGTGCTCCCCTGTGGTTATTCCCACAACCAGAACAAAAAGTCAATCCAGGGTTATTTATACAGGTATTCATGTCCTCCCCTCACCTGTGGGCTTCTTGGGCCACGAGACAGATCTCTGTACTCTCAGCTCCTACCCCAAGTTAGGAAATTCTTGAATGAGTGAATGAATGAATGAATGAATGAGAGGCAGTACAGCTGACAGGTGAAGAACACATGATCGGGCAGCCGGTCTGTCTGAGTTCTAATCCAGGTACACTACTCACTAGCTGTGTAAACTTGGGCATTACACTCAATCTCTCTAGGCCTCAGTATCCTTCTCTAAAAACTGGGGATGGTAACAGTGCCTACACCTCATTGGCTTGTTATAAAGATTAAATGGGTTAACCTTTTTAAGGTACTTAGGATGGTGTCTGGCACATGAGCAGCTTAAGATAAACATTCTTAAATAAAAAGGAACAATCTTTTAAGGTTGATAGTAATGTTCTATATCTTTACTGTGGTGGCAGTAGTTTCATGAACGTTTAAAACTGTCAAAATTCATTGAGTTGTACACTTTAAATGGACTGTTTGTTGTACATAAGTTATACCCCAATACACATTAGTACTATGTCCAGAACAGAGAGTAAAATCATAACAGATTATAGAAAACAACAATGCATGAATCAGGGGGAATGAAAGCTGCCTGACAAGATGCTTTTCCCTAGGCCATCACCAATGTGCTTTCTGATCTGCAGGTGTGTTTGGCTGTGCCTGCCTCCTTCCTTTTTTGTGTAGCCCAGGATTTTAAAAAAGAATTTGTTTTCCACTTATGTCCTCTCAGAATAAACACACAAATCCAATGCCCCTAGAAATTCGGATACACTTCCCTATACAAAAGTGGAGTTCATTTGAGAATCACTCTTCTGTAGCTAAGATGGCTTTATTGAGCTTTACTTTCTAAAGCTGGTGTATGGAAACAATGGGTTGTCAATCTAATATACAAAACACCAAACCACTTGTTCAAACCACACCAGCCCCTCAACCAGGTCAGGGGTGATCCTGCCTGTCCAGGGAGAAGATTGGGCAGTGAGTGACAAAAGGTAAGACTTGGAACCATGTCTTAAAATGAAGAGCAATGATTTGCACTGGCAATGTAATCCAGGGGATCCCAAGGGTGGTCAGGGGCACGTGCTGCTCCCCAGCTGCGGGAGCTGAGGGCTGGGGTGGTAGAAAGCAGCTGGTCCTGGGCCTGCAGGAGCTGGGGCCCAGCTTCCCGCTGCCCCCTAGCTGAGCACTGGGCTCTCTGTCTGGGATGGAGGTTGTGATTCAGTGAGGTGGCTCACACAGGGTGAGTGGGCCAGTGTGCAGTGAGTCTCCTCTGTTGTCCTTCCATCGGGACCATCATCAGGGCAGGTCATGTCTTATTTGTCCCTGCACTGTGTCTTATTTGTCCAGTGCCCAGCACCGTGCCTGCACAAGGAAAGTGCTCACTAGTTGGAGAATGAATGAAACACTGTGTCTGGATCCACTCTACAGGGAGGCAGGGCTGGCAGCAGATGTCAATGCAAGCACAAACGGACAACGTAAGCCCAGCGTAAGCAAATTGGAGTTTGCTTAAGGAGGAGCGATGGGAATAACAATAATGATGGCAATGATAACAGTCATGTAAAATTACCATGATTAATTAGCGCAGAATTAATTCACAGTTGACACAGAAGGCGAGACAGGAGTTAACACGGAGGTTAAGAAGACTATGGGTTCTGGAATCAGACAGCCAGGTCCAAGCCTTGCCTCTGCTACTACACTACGTCCGGCAAGTGCCTTACTGCCGACCCTCAGTTTTCTTACCTACAAAATGGGGATAATACAACCTATTGCGCAGCTGTGTTATGAGGGTTGAGATAGTTTATGTAAGGGATGTCCAACCTTTTGGCGTCTCTGGGCCACATTGGAAAAAGAAGAGTTGTCTTGGGCCACACATTAAATACACAAACACTAACGAAAACTGATGAACAAAAAAAAGGTTTTAAGTAAATTTACAATTTTGTGTTGGGCTGCATTCACAGCCACCCTGGGCCGCATGCGTGTTGGAGACGTGAACACAGTGCCTAATCGTGGTGAGTGAGCAATAAATGGAGAGGCTATGAAATGTGGGCCTCTATCCTTGCAATTCAAAAGTTGTATCAATAAAGGGAGTAGAGTTCCAAGACTATAAGAATTTAAACACTTGATTTTCAGACCAAAGGCTACTTTAAACGACTACCAACCTACTGTTCTTTTCCTGGTTGTCTCAGAAGTGTGAGCATATCCCTGGAGCCAGACTGCCACTCTCTGAATTCCAACCCTGCCAGTTACAACTGTGCTACTCTGGCAAACCTTTTAACTTCCCCGTGCCTGTTTCCTCATCCATATAAGATTAATGGTACTGACACCCAGGACAACGATAGCCTTGGTTGGAGGAAGATGACTATAGGAGGGCAAGAGGGGCTTCTGGGGGCTGGTCATCTGGTGGTGGTTACATGGGCGTGCCTCCCTTATAAAGAATCATCTTGCTGTACACTTAGGATGAATGCACTTTTCCCTATAAATCTCATCCTTCAGTAAAATGTTTACCAAAAGTAATATGAACATCACCAGATTGTTACAGTGGTTAGATAAGTTAACATATATATAGTACTTAGAATAATGTGTAGCATATAACAAGCACTGGATATTAACTATTATTATTATGAAAAAACCACACAGCAATAATTTTCATTAATACAAAGGATTCAATCTGTAATATGTTCACTGTCAGAAAATTTGTTTGCAAAGGTAGACACCTCCAGAACACAATGGCTTCTCTGACCTGTCCTGTCCCGTCTCCAGTGAGAAGCAAAGCAGCAACAGCCTTGGGTACCCTCCGAGAGATTCCTGCAGTCTGGAGTCAGTTTGGTTTGGGAGAGCAGCAGGAATATGAATCAGATGGACTGGGCTTTGGATTTTATCTTGTTTAATTCTTTCTCAGGACCCAGGGAAAGATATTTAAACCTAATAGAATCTCAGTTTCTTCATCTATAAAATGGGGCTATATCCACATACTACATGCGCTGGTAAGAGAATTAAGTAAAAAGAAAAACCAGAAATATTTATGTTGCACCTACATGGCCATGTTCCCATGTGCCCAGGATGCTGGCCTTGACCACAGGTAGGCCTTCTCCCCGCTGGAGTGATCCCTGAGGCTGTAAGCAGTCTCCTCTCCCATGGCCAAGTAAGCACCTGAGGCAGTGCCTCTGAGACCAGCAATCAGACCACCAATCAGAGGGGCCCCAATCGACTTCCTGCAAGGGCACCTGGCTTCAGGAGGACACCACCTCCTTTTCAGTCTGAGGGTTATCACACCCACAACATGCTTTGCTTTGGCTCAAAGAAAGTCCAGGGTTCATCCCTCTATGGCAGAGGCACAACTGATAAGGCTCCCGACATTATACTTTGTCTCCTTCAAGTCTAGTTTCTCAGGGTTTTTTTTCAATTTTCAAAGGCATATATGGTTAAAACCTCAACCAAAAATTACATTTTAATAGTCTGTTAATCCAGACTTGATCCTCACCAACTGACTGTTGCTGGGCTTCATGTAACCACCTCTTAGGTTAACTACACTCCGGTTATGTGATGCTGAGTCACAGCTGACTCTACAGGGGCTGGTGCAGACAAGGATGGTGTCACCCACCCTGTGCCCATCCTCCTACTGACTTTCACAGCAACAAAAGGAGAACTACAGGCTGAAGTGTTCCTCCCAGGGCCCAACCCTTCACACGATCCATTGAATGTAATGCTCACAACACTCTTGTGCAGAGACAAGGAGACTGAGGGTCAGAAGGTAAAATAACTTGTCCAAGGGCCTCCGGCACAGAAGCGGTAGAGCTAATCACTGAACCCAGCTGAACACAAATGCCTTTGTACTACCCGACTCATCTTATTAATTGCTCTGACACATTGTTTCACTCAACAAAGATATTGAGCAACTATAATTTGTTAGATGTTTGTTGGGCAAGTACCAGAGGAATAGAGTCCTTAAGTAGCTTGGAGATTGGCCTAGGCTCCACTGAAGTTCCCCGGGGACAGGGTTTCCTACAGATGATCACACCCATTTGATGGATGGGGCTAAAAGGATTGAACAGTCTGCCCATGTTCACACAACGGCTGTTTGTCAGAAGAAGGACCTGAATCTGGGTTCTGCATGCCCCTGTTCTTTCCACTGCACGGCACAAGTAAAGCGTGCTCAAATGCTTGCGCACATACATGAGCAGAGAACAAAGAATAGTATGGGGGGCTGGTGGCCTCCTGAGAGGAAAGGAGAGAGAAATCAGAGGGAAAGTGGAAAGGACAGGAAGAGGAAAGGCAAATAGTCAGGTATTCTAAACCCTTTATTCCCTCCTGAAATCTCGGATACACACAGAGAAAAGAGTGACATTTTCTTTCCCTTCCTCAGGCCCCAAAGGTCACTGAGCTGCCAAGCAGTTGATAAACGTAGTGGTTTTTCTTTGGAGCCAGGAGTCACTGATTTGCTCCTTCCTGCTCCGCAAAATTAAAAATCCAAGCCCGACAGTTCAGAGGACCCCTGAAAACACCGCTGGAATTTCCCAGTATGCTTTAAACAGAAACAGAAGCTTGGCAGGGGAGGGAAGTGCTGTAAGCACCTCTCGGGTCAGGCCAAACCCACTCCTCACAAGGTAATAAGCACTGACTTTCATTAACAAATCCAGAGATTTCCAACCCAGGTCAGCAAAGGGGCCATTTCTCCATTCCTGGCCATCCGTCCACTGGACATTCATTCATTCATTCACCCATTTGATTAGTCATACATCAGTCAGTCATTCATGTCAACTTTATGTATGCTGGGTCTTAAGGACAGAGAGATGACTAAAACATGATTTCTAAACCCAAGGGGCTCCCAGCCTTCTTGTAGGAGGGCGTGGATAGGGAGTAGAGGGATAAATTACAACCAATAACCTTAAGAAAAGGCACAATGATATGTAGAAGAGACCTTGCTGGTGGAACATCTCCATTCACACACAGCTTGCCTGATTCCCTCCCCTGGCTTGTCCTGGAGCCACAGTCAGGAAGTCCCCAAGGCTGGTGTCCTGGCTCACTCACTTATTAGCTAGGCGCTTTAGGCAAGGCACTTCACCTCCGGTAGCATCACTTTCCTTCTCTGTGAGATGGGTGTCAGGATCCTCCCCTTTGAGATGGTTAAGAAGATGAAAGGAGAAGCTGGAGGGCCTGTGTGTCACAGAGTGCCAGCCATAGGCAGAAGCTTGGCAAGTGCTGGCCGGTTTCCCTCTAAGAGCTTGATTTTGCCAGCTCTGCTGGGGGCTCACTCTCCAAGTGCAGCCTGCCCTCCTCTCTGCCCACAGAATGGGGGGTGAGCCCGTGGACACCTATGATCCTCCTGGTGTTCTGCCTTAAACGGAAGCACCCTCCCCACTGCAGGAGAGTCCGTCTTCTCACGGGTAAGAAGAAAACATGAAGGCATCGACACCTTTTACCACTGCCACAAAACACAAATGAGAGATGAGGTAGCAGAGCGCGTGGTAAGCTGTGAAGATGGTCCAGGCATAAAGCGCCGTGCTTCTCTCCACCCCACAAGAGCTGGCTCTTCTATGAACCCTTCCTGACTTCTCTCTGGTCCTGAGCCAAGTACACTTGGGCCCTCAATTAAAACTTGTTTAGTGGTGTTTCTAATTGTTTCATGTGTATCTGTCACTTTTCCCTTAAAATAACTGTTTTAACCTTAAGATAGTCACATATACTGCAAAAATGTTTACCACCATAAAGTACTGCAGAATTTTAAATACTAAATTTTTAAATATATTATTTTATCTGATCCTCAAAGCAACCACATAGTATAAGTATTATTTTTCCCATTCTACAGAAGGGAAAACTGAAGCTCCTTCCTCGAGCCCTAAAGTAATAACAGAGCTAGGATTTGAGCTTGGCACCCCAGGCCCCAAAGCCTGGCCCCTCTGTCCCATCTGTACAGCCCCCTCTATTTTCCTGGCTTAGCAAATACTGAAGACATTGACTAGGTCACATATTTCTCTTGTAACCTCCACGGACAGGCTTATCATAGGCTAGATAAGCAATAGCAAACAATCCCTAAAAGCAGGACAGTATCATAGTTTTCTCTTGTAACACAAAAACACTTCACACAACAAAATAACTGGGTTTGAATTCCAGTCCTGCTAACTGTTAGCTGAGTGACTTTGGACAAGTTACTTAACCTCTCTGAGTCCAGATTTCAACATCTGTACAACAGGGCCACCACTACTAGAACACAGACTTGTTGTGAAAATTAAATAATGAGTGTAATGCATCTGGCAGCATTTCAGTAACAGTATCCATCTGATTTGAAATGATGAAACTTGAGTTTAAGAGTTTCACTGGGACATAAGGAGATGTTGATTCCCTAGTTCCAAAATGGTTTGGGGTCACCTTCTCATGAAACAGGGCCTCATTCCTCCCACATAACTGCCACTTGCCATCATTCATTCATCACTAAGCACAGAAAACCCGGACTCCCATCTCCACCTGCCTTTTATTTGAAATGTCAATTTTTAAAGAGTGGAGAGGTTGGAAACCCAATTTAACAAGCACACTGAAACATTGTTTATTGCCCCCATAAACATGGCTTAGTGAGAATTACGGACTTAATCAGAGTGAACTTATCTCCCGGTGAAAAGGAACACTTTAAATTTCAGAAATGGCACCTTTACTGTGAAAATCTCTTAACTTTTCAAACAAACTACAGGGGGTCTTAACCATATGGGCAGTAAAGGGGTAGCCATTACTGTGATTTGTCTTGCCCAAGAGCCAAGGAGTCCTAAAGATCCATAACAACTTTAAGATCTAGAAAAAATATTTGGCAAGTCATATTCAGGAGACATGTCTCTAAAAACACCCAAAAGGTCTGCTGAGTGGGAAGTAATGTCCGTCCAGTTGCTAGGGGCTGCCCAAAAGAAAGGCCCCCAGGGTCATTAGTACAGGGGCTATTTCCTAAGCAGCAGCATTGGGAAAGCGTGGCTCTCCTCCTGTGCATAAGATGAAGCATTTAGCAATAGGTCATATTTGGTGACCTGCTTTACAGAAAAGAGGTGCCACCTAAATCCCAAAGGCTGCTAAATGGTTTGAGTGATTTTTTTTCTCTTTAAACAAATTATTCCAGAGGATGAGGTCTTGTGAACCCCAACTTCCCAATCTGCAGCTTCATTAGGGCAGCTCTGACCATTCCAGGAAAGGTTTTCATAAAGACATCCCATTTTGCAGAGACTGTATCAGCCTGGATGCCAGAGGCAGGAAAGGCAACAGATATAAAATTTTATTATTTCAATGCCCCAGTAGCAGCCAGGAGGACTTAATGAAATCACCAAGATTTACAATCTGAAATAGCTATTGCACAGACAGATATGATTAAGGGAGCTGCGCCCTCTGACCTTTCAACCCTTTGATCCTCACACAGCAGGTGGCCTGGAGCCCCCTCCTGGGCATCTTCCCTCTCTTCCAACACTGCTGAACCTTGATGTGCAATAAGCCTGACCCTACACAGGTGACTCTCATGCTGCTTATCACCAGCAGCTGCTGCTAATGGAACAGCCGAAATCACTTGGCCTCACAGTTCTACCCCGGAGATGGGGGGAGAGGAATCTGCTTTGCCGTGTCCAAATGGTGCTGAAATGACGTTCAATAATTCAGCCCAAAGTCCACTTGTTTGGCAATGCTTAACGATGTCATTACCAAAAACTGTCCTAGAAATGGAACTCTGTCTCCTCCGATTTATACTTTGAGTTAGAAAAAAGAATCACCTTTTAGAAGATAAATCACAAATCTCAAAAAAAGGAAAAATCAGCCTCGAAGTCCCAACTGCATCTCTCAGAACTTCCCTAAAACCATGTGCAGCAAATTTATACCAATGAAAATCAAAACAATTTTTGGAAACCTAAAATTGACTGTTTTCAGTTCCATGAAATTTCATTTAAAAAAGCCCATATGCCAAAATGTCCAAATTCTCTTATTTTTAAAAATTGGGATGACTTCCAAAATCATAGCTATCTTTTTCTTCCTTTTTTTTCCCTTCTAAGCTAAGGATGGGTAGTGTGCATATGTACTTATCAAGCTTCATAATTTAACCCATTCGGCCAGTATAAAATAGTTGCAATAAAACGCTGAAGAGGCAGGATATATTTGTCATCACTGGATTTTTCAAACCAATTGATGCCAAGGTTTTACCATGTTCTATGTGGTTAAAAACAATGCCCAGGAGTCTCGGCAGCCCCAGTCTGAAAGCTTGAAGGGTTGTTTTCTTCCCCCCAGATATCTGGGTTTATAGAGGAAAAAAATTTTAGGCAGGACACATAAACCTGTGGAATGTTGATAACTTCCAACCACAAAAGAGAACTTCAGTATCTCTGTTCATCAAACTTAGGAAAAACCCTGAGCCAATGCCTTTGATTCTAAACAAACACAGTATGGTGGCCCAGTCTCTCTCCTTGGTCATTAATGTCTGAATTCAATGGGCAAAGAGAAAACCCACTTCTTTGGTAGCCTAAGTGACACATATCTTAAATATTCAACTTAAATTCATTTTGAAATCAGCTACGAAGGGAACAATATGTAAGGAAAGGCTTATGGACTTCAGTTTTTAGTCACATTTCTCTAGGGAGGGTTAAGTTTAGTACAGACAGCAGTTTCGCAGGGCAAAAAGGTATGGCTACTACATAGTTTGACCACTTTGTGTAAAATTATTATTAAGCTAGCTTCTCCAAAGATAACTATCGGAAATGCTTTATTAATAATAAGAACTACTGTTACCGTGACGGCCCACTAATGTGCATGGAACTTTAGTCCTATTGTTTTGAACTGTCATCCCTCTAAGGCCCATCTCCACTCTGCAGACGGGAATGTTAAGGCACACACACAAGCTCAGTGACTTGCCAAAGTTGCACACAGACAAAGGGTGGAGCTGGGATTCGAACTCAGACTTACTGCCTGCCCCCAAAGCCCATGGTCCATCCCCATTTTTCCCAACAAAAATAAACAAAAAGACCCAAAACAATAACACGCAATAATCTGTGCAGAAAATGCTGGGTTTCAGCTTGCTTACACACTGCCGTGGCTCATTTCAAGGCCTTCTGAATCAATTATTCTGGGTCATTAAGAGGAAGTTTAATTTGGTTGACAAACACCCCTACTGTGGTGACCTCGCATATCAACAACAAATGCCTGCTGGTCACAAACTCGTACCATGAGTCTACTGAGCATGGTGTTAAACAGAACCACATGTGCCCAGACTCCAAGTGGGATTTGACTAGGCCAAGGGTACCGCTCTTCAATCATCACGCTGCTGGTTTCTGAGCTTGCACAACGGCCCCGCCCCTAATCACTTGCAAGGAGTTTATGAAAAGAAGTCACTAGTCCTATGTGGCTATGCTCAGTTAAAAGTGCTTTTAAGCTAATGTCAATTTATAAAGTCACGCATTAATAAAATACAAAAAGAGGCTGAAAAGGAGGGCAGAGCCAATCCTAAGCAGATGTCTTTTAGCTTGTTTTAAAGAAAAATGATCAGTTCTACATCCATGTAATATTGATACACATACATAGTAGTCGTCCCTGCTTTCTACAGTTTTAGTTACCTGTAGTCAACCATGGTCCAAGACTATTGAGAAAAATTCCAGACATTTTGAGAGACAGAGACCACATTCACATAGTTTTTATTACAGTATAGTTATAATTATTTTATTTTGTATTAGCTATTATTAATCTCTTACTGTGCTTAATTTATAAATTAAACTTCATCATAGGTATGTTTGTGTAGGAAAGAACATAGTATATATGGGTGGGGCAAAACTAGGTTTATAGTTGTGCATATGCAAAACAGAGTTTATTCTTGTATCATTCTTTATTATTATATTATTTTTCCATACAAACAACTGTAAACCTACGTATAGGGCTTAGGACCATCTGTGGTTTCAGGTATCCACTGGTGGTCTGGGAATGTATCCCATGCAGATAAGGGGGGGAGCTACTGTGGGAACTTCCATTTTTGGTACCTGACACATGGTAGGCACTAAAATTTTTCATTAACTCCTCATTAAAAACTCTTATGAAGTGAAGAATCTACCCATTTTATCATAGAGGAGTCTGAGGCTCAAAGAGGCACCTTAACATCCCATCTGCAAAACCTGCAGGCCCTCAAAGTGGTGACAATGAGGAGTCATAGGGCTCAAATGCAATGTACCTTCATAGACTTTCATTCAGCGGTTGATAATATTATTAAATATCCCAGTAGGCATCTCTTAAGAGTATAACATAATAGTAATTTTATACAAAGTGGTCAAACTATGTGGCAATAACTGTACCTTTATCTCCCTACTAAACCAATCTCTTCTCTGAACAAAGATATGTGTTTAGAGTCACTTAGTGGTGGTGGGGACAGAATTTGAATTGGGTCCACATAACATCGAGCCCAAGAGCTCTTTCCATTCTGCTACGTAGCTTCTGGCACGCTACTCCTTAATCTGACAGGAATTTGATTAGTTCAAGCTTCTCTTAATAACAATTGGTAAACTTGAAGTTTTCTTTGAAGTGAGTTTTAACATTGCTAAATGGATCCTACATATAATGACTGGCTAGGTGATGATGGGAAAATTGGAAAACAAAAGCATCAATGATGGTTTCATATTTTCTACTGAGATTCTCCCTCAAAAATTACTCAGTCTTTTTCTAAAATATAACAGGCTTATCTCATCTCACAAGAGAACATTTCAGTCACAACAAATTAGACTGAAAATGTACTGACTGCAAGAGATACTTCAATCAGCCAGAAGTACTTGTTCCCTTTGATTACATAAATTACTACTACAGCTTTAAATTGTTTTATATTAGCTAATTCCAACATTAGGGTAAGTGACATTTAAGAATCACACTCATTTTGAATGCAGATGCAAAGAGGAGGACGCTCCCAGGGGAAATCCATCAGGTGAAATCCAAGACCATCTGAATGCTCTGGATGAGACCGAGACTCATAACTGATGGTTTCGCATGATAATATAATTTTAGTTTTACTGATGAGAAAACGGAGCCATGGGAAGGCTAAGGAACCCAGCCCCAGTCACAAGTATACTCAGAGCTTTTCTCCGGAGAAACAGGAGGTTGCCAGACTAGAGCTCCCCCTTCCTCACCAGAGGCCACCCTGAGAAGGAAAGGCTCAGGTGAAGGCCAAAGGTGGGGGCTTCCTACCTAGGATTGGAACAGGGAGGGCAAATCCACACAGCCTGAAAGAGGGTGCACAGAGCAGGGGCTCTGGGGGCTGAGGGACTAGGTACAAATTATATTACCTCTCTGAGCCTCAGCTTCCTGCATTTGCAAATACGGCTAACTCATCCTATGCAGAGAGATTCTGAGAAACGCTCACAAGTGAAAAGAAGTAAAGCACCTGGCACAGTGTTTGGCACTGAGCAAGGACCCAGAAGATGTCAGTTGCCTCCAGCCCCCTCCCTTTCTTGCTAAAGCTCTCTCCATAAACCGATGACGGAAACTACCAGGTGGAATTTTTCATGCATATGTCACCTTCTTATAAAGCAGGAATATAATTACTTAGAGCTACAAAATAGCTCTCACATGCAATTTCTCAATTCTTGTGAAGACACATAAGCAAGTCACCACTGATAATGGAATATAAATGAGGCTCAGAGCTTTGCATCAATCACAGCATTAACAAGTGTGCACTACATCTAACTACTACTTACCTGTGGAGTCCTGCGAAGAGGCAAAATGGTACGAGGGCAAACAAGAAACACTCTTCTCACTCACTATGAAACTGTTTAAAAATAAATATCCCCAAACGAACAAAGGATTAAAGACTTTCTATGCTAGGGGGAGAATAAGGATGGCAGAGACCAAGAGGAATTTGACTTGGCACCTGGATGCTGTCTCCGCGGTGGTGGCTCTGCACTTGGTGTGTCTGCAAGCACTTGGTGTGTCTGCAAAACTAGCTTCTAGGAGCCCCAGCTAAGCCTTCCCAGATACAGAACGATGAGAAAGGGAGAGGACTGCCGTGAGCTTGGCCTGTGTCCTCGTGCACCCATCACGGGCCTCCTGAAATCGCACTGGAGGGGAGAGGTAGTGAGCTCCTGTGGACATGGTACCTGGGTCTCACTCCCCCTGTTCCTACCGCCTGGAACTATCACTTAGTATATAACCTAAATTTATACCCACAAACTAGGCTGTGGAAACACTATCTAATTCATAAAAAGTAGTTGGAAACAGAGAGGAAAAGTCAGAATCTAGTAAAAATGGTGCTTAAAACCTCGAAGAAAGTCATCACTACAAACACTTCTGCCACGGCTTAGTAGCAAGGGAACCATTCGGAAGCTTGGGTTTGGGACGCTAACACATCTGAATTTTATATACATGGTCGTGGTGTGTAATTTACTTAAGAATTACCTTGATCTTTACAAATATCGATTTACTTTATTAACATGGTTAAGCAGTTTCCAAGCATTTTATATGGAAGGACTGTGTTTCTAATGGCCCAGAAGGAGAAGGCCTGACCATGTCCCTCCCCTATTTACACTCTTCAATGGCTCTCTGTTGCCCTATAAAGTGCAGACTCTTTAACGCGGCTTACAAGGCCCTGGATGGCTGGCCCTTGCCTGCCTGCCTCAGCTCTCCCCTCTCCCTTCAGCCTTATGTTCCATCAGACACTGAACGACTCATTCTTCCTGGGAAACTCCATGGACAGTATGCTAGGTCTTTGTAGATCCCATTACCTATTCCCCCAGATGAATTCTTATTCATCTGTTAGGTGTTAGTTTAGGCATTCCCTTCCTCTGAGAAGCACAGCCCTCAAGGCTAGGTTCGGTGTCTCCCCTCCCAGAGCTTATGGTAACCCAAATTCACTGCAGTTACTTTCTGCCTGTCTACATCTGCTCAAGACAAAACTCTGTGAAGGGGGGATTACATCACATTCATTATTCTGCATAGGCGTCTAGTATGGGGCCATGGCTGCTACCCAGAAGGCTCTCCAAACATTACTGTTGAAGGGGAGGTTCGCTGCACATCTACCACAGGCCAGACATGCTGGACATTTACAGGATTCATGTATGGAATCCTTACCACAATCCTGGGATGGGTACCAACCACTACTACGGATGAAGAAACTAACACAACGAGACAAAGCATCATGCCTTAAGTTGCCCCAGAAGGGGAGTGGTCAAGCAGCAGACTGTTAGTGCATTTATCAAATTCTATAAAAGTGCCACTTCTGCCCCTGGTACAATACCTCCAGTACTGTAAACCGGGAGAAAACAGGGCAGGCACCAAACAGTCTTGTTCAAACTCTCCTTCCCTAGAAATGAGAATGATGATGATGATCCTTGGAACCTAAACGTCCCTGAAACACAATTTTATAGCCATCAACCTAACCATATAAATGGCTTTAAGGCCACTGACAAAATAAAAACAGCAATGCGAGTTGGTCTTGGTTGAATTCTTTAGGTGCCACTCTGCTAACACCCAATAATCATATCTCCTTGGATCCTCCAACAATCCTATAGGGGAGGTATAGCCATTGTCCTCATTTTACAGGTGAGAGACAAGCTCAGAGGTTGATTACCTTGCCTAAGGTCACACAAGCAGCAAGTAATCCCGAGCTCACCTGTTAACCTTTCCCCTTCACTGCCTCTCGTGTCCAGGTGGACCTTCATTTACAGGCTAACCTGAACCTCTGTCTGGAACTATGTCATTGCTACCACCTTTCTTTCCTCTTTCCTGACCATTTCGCCACCAGGAACGATATAAAATACCCTGATGTCACTCTGAGGCCTGTACACCAAGCAATGTTTGTGAAGCTTACAAAGGAAGGTTTTCATTTATCAAAAAGGAGAAGCACCAGCTTCGAGACATGACCTGGTACCCGCTACCAGACATGGCACAGAAGAGGGGCTCCCGAAACATCTCCTGAGCTAAACTGAGGTAGAGAGAACAGAAGGAAACAGTCACTGTGCAATCTGGCCATGTTTTGGTATTTCTTAGCTGCCCGCTAACATGATCATTTTCTCCAAGAAGAAACTAGGTCAATGCCAAAACCTTGGCTGTCCTGCTAACCTACCACTGGACTCAATGTAACATTTGCTTTGATATAAAAAGGCAGAAGTGGGGATAAGAATGACAATGACCTATATACGTGTCACTTTAGAAAAGCAATTTTCAACAGGTGTGCCATGGCACTCTGATGTACTGCAAGAATTTTAAAAACATGCTATATCTGACTAAATAGGGCACTGATGTCTTTTCCCTTAGATTGTCAAATTAAAAAATGACAACAGCCAACACAACAATAGCCTTCTGGTGTGAATGAATAAAAAATTATACTTATATTTTTTGTCAGGTTGGCAAAATTTTTTCGTGTGCCCCAGAATTTTAGTAATTAGTTTGTGTGTGCCGTGACATGAAAAAGGTTGAAAATTGATGCTTTAAAAGGAAGGCAGACTTTTTAAGGTGACTAGGTTACCATTTAACAAATAGCAAGGGCACCCTGTAAGAGCACAAAGACTAGAATTAGGTCTTCCCCCAAAATAACCTTTTTTCAAATGAGAATGCTAGGTTATAATTTATATTTCTTTTTGTGCAACAAATTTGAGTGTCATAAAAATGGTTAAAAAGTCTTCCTATGGTAGCTTTTTCTAAACTTTTATGAACATCTGCCACATTCATTTGAAGTTTAAAAAATTCTGGCACATATGCAAAGGCATAATAAGGTGCCTATAGCTTTCAAGAAAAAATAACAAGACAGTCAAAAATAAGCCTTTCGCTGAATTGCCAGTAAGAAAACTAGTATGCGGGAGGAGACGGGCCTTCCCGAGCTCCTTCTCCAAAGAGCTCGCTCTCCTTTGGCCCCAGGTATGGGCTCTTCCTTCAGTATTACAGTGCATAGTTCCTGAAAGAAATCTCACAGGAAGCATCCCTCTCATCTGAAGGGTATAAGGGAACCACATAAACCCAATCAAAAAGCACAACCAGAGCACCAAGTCTGAGTTGAAATCTATAAGAGGAGATTAGAAGACTAAATTCCAAGATTGCTGGTTCACAGCTGCCTAACACACCCAGGAAATGCTGCTTTGTTCAGAAAGTATCTTAGCTGGCTTCAAGTGTGGGGTGACTATTTTTCCTTTTCTTTTAGTGACAACATAGGAGTTCAGCATGGCATACTCCTCTCCTACTTTAGCTAATTGACAGGACTAAGATTTATCTTGGCCAGTGCTTCCTGAAATTTCTTACTTAGAGCCTTTCAAAGCCTGAGCAGAGTTGACCTGCACCCATTCACCTAAGTGCAAAACTGATTCAAGTTTTAGCTTGAAGATTTATGCATATTTTGCATTCCATGTTTTACTAACAAAAGGTCTTGTTTTAAATTACTTACAATCATATAAAAGTAAAAACTTTACTCTATTCATCTTTAATTATGGTGCTGGGTTCTCGGACATCAGTGGTGCCTGCTGGAGGGCTCTGAAGGTGCTCTGGATTCCAACTTCCCAAGCACTCTCTCAACCCTTTTCTTTCCAGAAAAAGCACCTGCTTGGGTCCTGCTAGGTGCTAATGACACCATGGCAAATGAAGCACGGTCCTTGTTCCAAAGAACTCATGCTCCAAGGGATGGTGAAGAGGAACGAACAACTATCACCCAGAACAAGAGGTACAGTGAAGGCTGATAATAAGAGGATTTCTTAAAAGAGCTACAAAAGGGCAGGGCTTAGCCATGTAGAAGTGTGGGGGTGTGGGCAGGGTTAGGGATCAGTGAGCACAATGGCTGACAAGGAACAGTGAGAGGGCAGAAAGCCTGACAGCACCAAAGAGACTGAGAACTCAGGGGCAGCGCAGAAAGAAACTGGAAGGCAGGCTACTAAAGGCAGAGTGACCCAGTGGAAGTCAACCCACTAAACACCGAGATGACGAACTGAATTTTATATTCACCTTCATACCTCCAGGACCTAGCAAAATGTGTGGAACATAAGAGGCCTCCATTTTGCTTGGCAAGCGAATGAAGAAGGCTTTATAAGAATCCAAGAAAAGTGAAGAGAAATGTTAATGAAGGCAGTAAGGAAAAACAGGGCGAGAGACATATCAGAGACTTGGTGACTGTTTAGAAAGAACAAGGAAGAGGAGCACTGAGCGACACTCAGTGTGTCCCACTTTGGTGGCTGCACAGGCAGTGGTGCCATTCACAGGGACTGGGAACAGTGGAAGGAGCGCGAAGTGGCTTGGTGTGTCTGCGTGTTCGGGGAACACTGGGTTTGAGGCATCTGCAGAACATGTAGGTGAAGCTGAACTGGCACTTGACATGCGTGGACCTGTGTTCAGAGAGAGGCGTGCTGTTAGAATCATAGCCGAAAGTGACTGGCATTACCTTGGTAGCTGAAATAAAAAGCCTTTGACAAGATGACTCGAGGGCATGCACAGAAGAAAAACAGGGCAAGACAAGAAGCTTGGACAATGCTGAAGGTAAAGGGACGTGAAAAGGAATCTGAAAAAGCCTTGCTAGAACAGTCTGGTGGGCAGGAGGAGAGACAGAAAGGAGCTGTGGACTCCAATAGACCAAATGGTCTTTGGATTAGCGTTTCAAACTCTGTAGCAATTGGCACCAAAGGCCTATTAGAAAGTGTTCAATTTAAATTTTTCACCAGGAGCTCTGAATACACCCCCAAGCTTGACAAACAAAGGTAAAACACAGAAGAAATCTCTTCGATCTGATCTAAATACACCAGCAGAGATAGCCCATAAGCTGTGTGCTGTATGTGCTCAGGGCTGGGTGATGACAAGGAGGAACTGTTAACAGAATGCAGGAGCCACATGGCCGTCCTGTCAAATTAGAAATTTGAGCAGATTTCTGTGGTCTATTTTGATCAAGATTCTCAATGTCAAACAAACAGGTTTTTCGATAACCAACTTGTTTCATTTTCGTAAGCACAATAGCACAGTGTGCAACAGTTAGCGAAGAAGCAGGTGGTCCTCGTCGACGTGAAATGAAGGGAACAGAAGAAGAGAAGTAGCACTCCCTTTAAGGCATGCAAAGCATCATCGCAGACGGGTATGGCTTTAGATTTTCCCTCTGAGAGCTTAGCTCCTGTGCAAAGCAGGCAAGCCCCCCAACTCCCACCCCATTTTGCTCTGCTACAAATTTAAGCTCTCTCCTGAGGAGGGAAAAGCTTAGGGTTCAGATCTACAAACCAATGGCACTTCCAAAAGCACAAATAAATCCTTTAAAAGAATTGCTATCTAATTGGTACAGCCACGCAGAAAGCAATCTGGCATCAGATTCATAGTTTTGACCAAGCATTTCTACATTAGGGATTCTAGCTAAGGAACTAAGTCAAAATGCAGATAAAACCTTATGCATAAAGATGTTCACTGAAATGCTATTTATATTAGTGAAAAATTATAAACAACCTAAGTGTCCTACAATAATAGAAAAATGGTTAAGTTGTGATATATCCAAACAGTGGAATGACAGGTAGCAAACTAAAAATTCTTCTTACTAAGAACAAATAAAAACATGTAGAAATCCCCATGCCATAATATTAAGTGACATATAAAAACATAAAATTATATATAAAACACACATAATTACATACATTTATACAAAATATATATTCATAAAATAAAGACTAGAGGAAAATAATAAAATCCTAAATGGCTGAATTTAGAATGGTATTGTAGATCATTTTAATTTTCCTCTTTATATTTTTATATACTTTTTATACCACATTTTCTATAATAAAAAGTGTAATACTGTTCTAGTGGTTGAGAAAAAACATCATTTTGAAAAGCAAATCATTTCCCTTCCTTGTTCAAACCCTTGAGGACCTTATTGCTCCTGCCTCTTTGAACTGCAATCCCTCACCCACAAGAACTGACAGTCTCCAGGCAAAGAGGAAAAGCACTGGAATCAAGGGCCCCGGGGAAAGGGTCAAGCTGAGTGCCCAGCTCTGTGCACTGGGAGGGCTCTGTGTGCGAGATGCTGCTTCCACACGCTCCCACGTGAAGAGCTGTGAATCCACAGACCATGTCTTTTCCACTGCCACCTTGCAAAACAAAAGGGCAAGTAGAGAGATCTGGGGAGGAAAGGAGCCAACTTACCTCCATTAAACTCAAATGGATTCCTATGAGGTAGGGCATGGGAGCACTGTGAAGAGAAACAGAGACACATAGCCACTTTAATGTCTGTTGCTTCTGACAGAAAATTACAGATGGTTCACTATTTGGAGAAAAACTGTTTTAATAAACGTATGCACAGTTACATTTCCTTTCACAACAAAAATCCTAATGTGACATTTTGTTCCCAAGCCTAGAAACGTCAGAAGAATTTCAAACTGCAGGCGGCACTGGGAGCCACACGGGTGGTGGGAAGACAACCGACACTGGTGTTAGCCCCTAAATGGCAGCTAGGCAGCCCCATGGTCTCAGTTGCCTTATCTCTAAAATGGGATCTTGGAAGAAAACTGGTTGGGGGCTATCAGAGTGAAAGAAAACATACATCAAGTGATTAATACAGATCCTGGTACAAAAGGGAACTATTATCGCCACAATTACAACGGAAAAAGCAGTTAAGGTTGAGTGGAGAATGATTTTTTACTTGCTGTTTCCCTCTGCCTTTGAGAGATGTGATCTCACTGTCCACTTTGATTCAACAAAGCGCATGGAGAGCTACAGCACACATGCCATCCAATGTCACCACAATTCATAAAGCCCCTTCCAACTACTTCATTTGCAGGGTAATGGGCTCCTAAGCTGGTGACTGAGCAGCAGATGAGAGCCCAACTCCAAAGGTTTGAAAAGTTGGGCATTATGGACTGACTTCTGTGTACCCGTGTGTATACACACACGGTCATTTATGATGTTATTTACCAATGACAAATGTGCTGGGCATAATATGAGGAAGTTCAAATTCATCTTTCCTAATCCACACATCCACCATACAAGAGCGGTATTATCCCCATTTTACAGAGGAGGTAGGCCCAAAGAGCTTAAATCACATATCTAATGCCACAGAACAAAGTAAATGACAAACCTAGAATGTGACTTCAAAGTGTCTTTCTCTGTGCCATACAGACTTTGCAATACTGAACCTAAAATCCCCAGGCCCGCCTCATACACAGCCTTTTTCTTGGAGGTAGGGGATGGAGGTCAAGGAGTAGGGAGGAAGGGAGCAACTGGCAACTTTTCTACATGAATTTCCAGTGTGTGATACATCCTGTGGAAGGTACAAAAGGGCATTTTATGAGCCTAGAGGAAAGACACCTGGCTCAGACTAAGGGGACCAGGTTCCTTTTCTCTGGGGCAGCTTGGGGAGTGGGAGTAAACTTACAGGACGGCTTTCTTGGAAACCAGGCTGGGGAAGCAAGGAGTGGGAAGAGATGAGAAAGGAGAGGTGTGCTTTCAATTTAATGCTGAGGATTTTAGGCTTTTATCCTGAAAGCATTGGGTAGGCAATGAAGGTTTTTAAACATCAGATGTGCATTTTAAAATTGCTCAAACATTTAAAAATAAGAAAGGGCACAATTCCCTCATTACCATTCGACAAATAAAATTCTTCAAGCAAAAATCATTCCCCAGAATATAAAATGTCCTCCTTACTACAGATCTCAGCAGTAATGTATCTTGGGAGCCTGTAAAACAGACTTGAATATTAGCAGCACAGTTTGGGAACTATTCTTCTAGAAGACTTTTGTATTTGACAATAGCCAAAGAAAGAACTATGCACACAACTGCAGTGAAAGTGGAGTTGTCTTTTTTCTTTCTTCTTCTCTCTTTTAAAAAAAAGGTATCTGCTGTGCACATTCAGCTTCTCTTCGCTTCCAGGAGCAAGGAAATGCCCTACGATATTTTTTTTCACTTAAACTGTAAACCATTAGTTTAGCTGCCAGCTACACAAATGCTCAAACTTCCCAGTGTGCCTGGCTCTGCTACCCAAGTTTTTTCCAGTGTACACCGAAATGAATGTGTTTCTAATTAAGTAGCTTCAGGAAAACGACAGCTTCAATGTCAAAAATACAAAGTCTGAACCCTGGCAGGAAGTCTTAAGACTACAAATGTCTCATCTAGTGGAACCTTGCCTAATATAATGAAAGGAAGCAGGAAAAGTGCAGAATTCCAAAAAAATGGACACTTACGAATGTGTCAAGAAGCACGGCTTAACACATAGGAGGGAGAAAAACTCAAATCCATAATATTTAACCAAATCTTATAAACTTTTCCAGTCCCTACATTCAATCATGCAATTGACCAATGACCCTGAGTTTTAATTAGCATTTCAGAACTGAAATTCAAAAAAAATGAATTAACGCACAGAAAAACGCATTTCAACAATTGTGAGAAAATACCTACTGCAAAAGCCTCTGTATAATTCAATACCAACACAGGCCCTTATCTGAAAAAGAAATATTTTCTAGAACTTTAAATAGGAGGTTTTAATGCCATGCCCTTTTGTCCTGCAATAAAAATCAATGACATCCTGAAAGAGAGGAAGAGGAGTCTTACAGAAATGACTGTAAGAAGGGACAAAGTGGCACTTACTCTTCAGCATCATTAGGTAGGCCTTTTCTGAAGCCCAATAATTTTCCAAAGAGTAATTATGGCCTATCATAGAAATGTAGTTTCCAGCCAAGTATTGTTAGGGCTGCTACAGCTCTGTATTTAGAAAATATTTAAAACACATTTATTCTGAAATCACAGCAGTTCCATGTTTTATATGAATGCAAATTTAGACAAATACCTTTTACACTGTTATTTGCTTACAAAGCCTCAAATACTTCCCTGAATCTACTGCATTTTTGCTCTACACATATACTAATTACAAATTCCAAGTGGGAAGAAGGGGGAAAAAAGAAACCTGGAATTTCCTTAACATCTCAATGTAGCAAATATGTAACTGAGTAATTCTAGGTGTGTTCTTAAAACAATTTCTATTCTCATTATACAATACCTCAATAGTCATTACTGCTACCGCCTCATTTTCTTTCAAAACCTGTTTTCTATGGCTTTTTATTGTAAAGAGAAAATTTTCTGGGGAAAAGAAATCACTCACCCATGACTGTGTCATCTTAACACAACTACTTTTATTTTTGTATTGTTCTCTTCCAATATTGGCTGACATTAACATTTTTTCCTCTTAATAATATTCTTTATTATAAAAAAGGTTTTTTTATTGTTGCTGAAATACAGTTGTCTCCTTTTCCCCCCCCAATCACTCCCCCTCACCCCAGCCACCTCCACCTCCCACCCTCAATCCTACCCCCCTTAGGCTTTGTCCATGTGTCCTTTATACATGTTCCTTGACAACCCTTCTCCCTTTTCTCCCCGTTATCCCCTCCCACATCCCCTCTGGTTACTGTCAATTTTTAACAAACATTTTATATCTTTGAAATTATAGGGTGCATATATTTTACTGTTTTCTCCTTGGCTTCAGTGATATTTCTCATGTTTTACTCCAATCTTTGTGAATATTTAAAAAATTGTGTAATATTCCACAGAGTATGGATGTACCATGATTTACTGAACGTTATTCTTAGAATTAGACATTTAGTCACATCCATTCTTTTCACTGTAAGTTATACTAGTGAAAACAAACAACTTCATGTGCATGAATTCCCAAACATGTATTAGTAAGTCAAAGGGCAAGACTGGTTGTTACATCTTTTGTTATATCTTGGCAGAGTGTTTTCTAGAATGTAAGTACTTGCCCCAAGGGAAATCTTTCAGGACTGTTGCAGGGATCAGAGATAACCAATAAAGCGCCTCACACAGGAGCAGCGTGGGCTCAGTTAGTGACTGTCGCCGTGTCCAGATGGGTTCTCTTTGAGCCCTGGCATGGCTGGCACCTCTGGACCCATCTCTTACTGCCCAAAGAATGGTTTCCTGCTCCTGCCCCGGTTCTGATGAACACCTGGCAAACCTTGGTGAGGATGGTCGAGACTCCATGATCAACGGTGGGGTGCTAGTCCTGCATCCTCTCTACGTGTGGGCTTCTCGCTCCAAGCACACTCTCCTGCCACCTGTCTACTTACTGAGTTCAGCAGGGTTGCTCATCACTTTCTTCAGAGGGCAACCTGTACTCTCGATTTTATGTACAACAAGAAGGCAAAAACTACCAAGGAAACTATGATTCGCTACTTTCTTATCATATAGAATGGCAAATACTAAAAAGCACTTATCACTCTTGGACATACATTAAAAGGAAAATATTAAAAAAATGAATTGGTTAAGCTATTCCTAAAAACGCTCTTCACATTGAGAGTCTGACTCACTTGAATCGTTTTCTGATGCAGAATCATCAATGTCCATGTCTTTCCAAGGTTATCTCAGTAACAAAACATAGTAAAACTTCATCTACTAGAAACTATCTTCCTTAAATTGGGTCCCAGAAAGAAACTGTTTGCTGCTTTTCAAGAAAACATGAATGTAAATATCTGTTTTACAAGTAGCAAAAATCCACCATGGTTCTCTGTTCTGGAATCTTTCAGCATTCACAGTGACTTTACACTTCCATGTAGAATCTGGGTGCAATTTTGCAGACATTTTAAATAGCAATTAGACACGACATGTGCAGAACCAACAATGAACATCATTAAATTAAAGTAGTGATAATATTAACAGCTATGACCAAGTCCATGCATAGGCAGGTCTTGGCAGCTGTGTGACAACTGCCCTATGGCTAATAGCGATTGTGGGATACCACTGTACATCTCTGGGTAGCAGAACAGAGAATATCTGTACTAGGCCTTTGTTCTCTGAGAATTACTGCACTGATTTCATCAGTTACATCCTGGAAGAGTAAAAGCTATTCTTTCTCCCTTGTCCCCTGCAAAGGAAAGGGATTCTGTTGCTGGTGTCAAGGCAGTGACAATACAATGACCTTAATCTGAAAGGTATGTTCAGTTTGAATTCTCTTAAGGGGAAAAGGAACTAATATTTATTGACCTACTATTACCCAAACGCTTCAATGCATACTCAAGGCAATTCTGCAATGTAGCATTATTTTCCACATTTTCAGAATGGGAAACAGGTTCAGAAAGCAAAGTAATTTGCCTAAGGTCACACAGCTAGTACATAGTACGGCCATATTCAAACTCAGGGCTGTTGTACTGAAAGCGCATGCTGTGTCCATGGTGCCCCATGGTGCAAACTCAGTATTTCAGCCAAAGGAAAGGAGGGAGTACTGGTATACTATGGGGTCCATTCACCCAATCCTCTTACAAACTCTAGGCCTGGATGTACACCACTTCTCTTCCAGGTAAGTCCTACAGCATGAGCTCATTCCCAGCAATGACCAAGCATGAATATGGATGCTGCAGACTTAGTAATGGCCCGGTAGTCCCCATTCCTTATTACTGTACTTTCATAGTTTAATTCCTTTGCCCCAGATAACTTGAGCCCTCTTAATTATTTTCCCTTAGGGTGAGTAGCAACAAACTGGAAGAGAATCAGGTGAAATAAAAAAAATACTAGCTGCTCAAATACATAAAATACAGCTTCCTGAGTCCTGTTGGGTGTGGCTCAGTTGGTTGGAGCCTCGTCCCATAACCAAAAGGTTGTGGGTTCAATTCCCAGTCAGGGAACACACCTAGGTTGTGAGTTCAATCCCTGGTCCGGGTGCATATAATCCCCGGTCTGAGTGCATATGGGAGGCAGTCAATCAATATTTCTCTCTCACACTGATGTTTTTCTCCCTTCCTCTCTCTCTAAAAAGCAATGAAAACAAAAAAAGTCCTAGGGTGAGGATAAAAAAAAATACAGCTTCTTGAGACAAGGAAGGGAGGGGAACATTGGGTAGAGGTAGGAGGGCCCTGACCCCAAGGTGAGCAACACCTCTCCTACCTCAGAAAGGAACCTGTTTAGAGCTGCCCAGGTATTTGGAAGACCCACTGTTTTTCTTTCCTTTTTCCCCCGTATAAATGCATAGTTAGCTTTACAATTTACACATCACAGTACCCACCTTAATTCTGAGGCACACCACCTTCTTAACCAAACACCCCCAACAAGTCTTTCCTCAGTTCCCCATTGCTCAAGGAAAGGAAAACTCTGAAACAGGTCTTACCTGTTTGAGCTTTTCTTTTTCTTTTTAAAAAGACACAAAAGTGTAAACAGAGCTTGTTCTAGAGTTTTAAATTCTGTTCTGAAATAATGAGGCCTGGCATTGTTAGAGAGGTTCAAGGACAAAAGAATGGGAGTAAGAACAACAACAAAGACCACACGTCTTGTTGAAGAACACAAATAATCGTAGCTTGAGACTTACTGAAAGTGACCCAATAGATTGTCTACAGGCTAACATAATGGCCAGTGTGGCACTGGAAGCCACTAAGAGCAGTCGTCATTTGCTGCACTAAGGGCTAGGCTGGCATTTCATCATTGGATTCTCATGATGACAGTGTGAGGGAGGTATTATTACCACCATCAACTTATAGATGAAGAAGTGAAGGCTGGGAAGCTAAACAACTCATTCAGTTACATAGCTAGTAAAAGGCAAAACTGGGACTAGAACCCAAGTCTGTTTTGCTAAGATAAAGCTTACTGTTTCCCAGACCAGCAACTGCTGCCTGGGAAGGAGGAGTGGGAGGAAGTTAGGAGGTTTTCTCAAATGTGCTCCCCCAGGGCTGGCCAGCAGCTGTGCTAGTCCCTGGTCCCTCCACAACCTGTCTGAACACCCTCCTCACCACACACCACTTCTTCCAAACCTGCCCTGGGCTCTCTTCGTGGGCCTGAGTCCCCTTCTTCCCTTAAGTCCTGCTAAGCCTGTGCTGCCCCTTCAAGCACCACTGCTCAGAGAACCTCAGAGGTTGCTAACACCTCTCTTTTCCAGGCTTTTGTCTGGGTTGTCTATTTGGCATAAGTCATGTGCTAATTTGTGTGATTGTTCTATACTGTCAGTTACCGGAAAATCGAACTGGTTCCTGTTTCCCGGAGTCTACACTGGTCCCACGTGTAGAGCAAGAAGAGTAAAGACAGCAGGGCTGCTATGTACTGAGTGCTCACCAAACACCAAGGGCTGTGCAGGAGGCTTTAGCTAATTTATCTCACTTAATCCTCAAACAAATCAATGTATATCTTTCATTTTCTAGATTAAAAAAAGGAATTCTGGGAAACTTACAGTGAGGTTAATGGCAATTTCAGCCCAAATCCTCCTACTTCAGCATCTCTTATGCTATTCTTGCTAAATAAATACTATCTTTTCTTAACCATTATATTATATTAAAAAATGGAGGACTTCTGATCAAGATGGCAGCATAGGTAAACACGGCTCACCTCCTTGCACAACTACATCAAAATTACTACTAAAATATAGAATGGCCATCACCCAGAACCATCAGAAATGGAGTTGAAAGGGAGTCTGACAACTACAGAATTAAATAAACCACATCCATCCAGACTAGTAGGAGGGACAGAGATGTGGAATGGGTGGCCCCAAACCCACGTGTGATAGATAAAATTCAGGAGGGATATCTGGGGAGGGAGGAGACCCAGCTCCACACTAGGCCCCCCAGCCCAGAGTTCCAGTGTCAGGAAGACGAGTCCCCATAACTCCTGGCTACAAAAACCAGTGGGGATTGAGTTAGGAGAAGAAACTTCTGGAGTCCCAAGCAGTTCCTCTTAAAGAACCCACACACAGACTACTCAGACTCATTTACTCTGAGCTCCAGCACTGGGGTATGGGCTTAAAAGGCACCAGTGGCACACAGAGATGAACTGAAGTGTCTGGTATCAAAGCAAGAGCTGGGGACAGCTTCCTCCCAGACAGAAAGGCAGGCAGAGGCCACTGCCCCTTTTCTAAGCCCCCTTCCCTCCCTTGCCCAACAGAGCTAAAGAGCTGGCAGGTGGGTGCCATATCTGAGACTCTATCAACCTGGCTCACACTGTATGCCCTGCCTTGGAGATCCCCTGAGACTCCGTCCCATCCAACTCACTGGCACACCCAAACTGTTAACAGTGACTTTTCCATATAAATGGCTGGACTTGGCTCATGCTTCACAACTTCCTAAATCCTCTCAAACAAGCATTGGCCTCAGTGAGCCCTAGCTCCGTGCGCTGCCCCCACCTCTTGATAAGTGGCTCTAGACCTGTTACTAGCAGCAGCCAGCCCAGATTCACAGCTTAGCTTTGTCTGGGAATCTCTAAGCCCAGCACAAGTAGCAGACATCTCAGATTGCTTTATAACTCAGGCAGGGTGGTCTTGGGCAGAATACAGGTAGGGGCTAACCTTGGCCTGCCCCACCCAGGAAACTCCAGAGCCTGTGCACCCAGTAGACAAATACAGACCACATCAGAGCACTACGACCCTGCCCCTGCACAGCTGATCCTCCAAAGAGGGTGAAGGTTGGTGGCTCATAGTCATAGTTAGACCTTGCAGCTGACTGGCCTGGGTAAATCCCTCGACTGACCTGCCAGCAGCAATCAAGGCTCAATTACAAGAGGGGGGTGTACTCAGCCCACACAAAGGATGCACCTCAAATACCCAGCTTGGGTGATGGGGGAGGCTGTGCCACTGGACCCTACAGGACACCTACTATATTAGGCCACACTACCAAGACACAGAGTCAAAGCAACTCTACCTAATACATAGACACAAACACAGGGAGGCTGCTAAAATGAAGAGATGAAGAAACGTGGCCCAAATGAAAGAACAGATCAAAACTCCAGAAAAAGAGCTAAACAAAAGAGAGATAAGCAATCTATTAGATGTAGAGTTCAAAACACTGGTTATAAGGATGCTCAAGGAACTTAGTGAGGACTTCAACAGCATAAAAAAGATCCAGTCAGAAATGAAGGATACATTAATTGAAATAAAGAACAATTTACAGGGAATCAACAGAAGAGTAGATGAAGCCGAGAATCAAATCAATGATTTGGAACATAAGGAAGAAAAAAACAACCAATCAGAACAACAAAAAGAAAAAAAGAATCCAAAAAAATGAGGATAATGTAAGCAGGATAGTTATCCTCTGGGATAACTTCAAGAGGTCCAACATCTACCCATAGGGGTGCCAGAAGAAGAAGAGAAAGAGCATCAAATTGGAAATCAATTTGAAAAAATAATGAAAGAAAACTTCCCTAATTTGGTGAAGGAAATAGACACGCAAGTCCAGGAAGCACAAAGAGTCCCAAACAAGATGGATGCAAAGAGGCCCACTCCAAGACACATCATAATTAAAATGCCAAAGGTTAAAGATAAAGAGAGAATCTTAAAAGCAACAAGAGAAAAGAAGTTAGTTACCTACAGGGGAGTTCCCATAAAACTCTCAGTGATTTCTCAAAAAAGAAACCTTTGCTGTCTAGAAGGGACTGGCAAGAAATATTCAAAGTCATGAAAAGCAGGGACCTAGCCAAGATTGCTCTACCCAGTAAAGATACCATTTAGAATCAAAGGGCAGATAAACAGCTTTCCAGACAAGAAAAAATTATACAAGTTCATCATCACCAAACCATTATTATATGAAATGTTAAAGGGACTTATTTAAGAAAAAGATCATCAAAACTATGAACAATAAAATGGCGATAAATACATACTATTAACAATTCAATCTAAAAAACAAACTAAGCAAACAAGAAGAACAGAGACAAAATCACCACAGAGAGTGTTTTGATGGATGCCGGATGGGAGGGGGGTGTAGCAGAATGGGTAAAGAGTTGAAGGGATTAAGAAATACAAATAGGTAGTTATAGAATAGTCATGGGAATGTAAAGTACAGTATAGGAAATGGAGTAGCCAAAGAACTTACATGCATGAACCATGGACATGAACAATGGTATGGGCATTGCCTAAGGGAGTGGGGGGAGCTGGGCGCAGGGGGACAAAGGGGGAAAAATGGGGACAACTGTAATAGCATAATCAATAAAATATAATTAAAAAAAATTCTAACTAAGTGGACAAAACTCACTCCTTACAATTCTCCAGTTATGAATAATGATACTGGTCCATAGATGATAATTGCTTTTCTATTTTTAAGACAAAAAGAAAAAAATAGTTATTTGATATTTATAACTGAAAAATAAAATAGCAAGTGGACACTTCATAGCCAAAAGAAAATTATATTTGCATTACTACCATCAATGAATTAATCAATACTCTTTTTTGTTCTAAACAGGATTTAAGGCAGTTGTTATGAACATATTCAATATAGCAGTTAAAATAGGAAAAGAAATAGGGACGAGGTGCCCTGGCTGGGTGGCTCAGTTGATTGGAGCAGCATCCCATACACCAAAAGGTTGAGGGTTTGATCCCTGGTCAGGGCACATACCTTGGCTGCAGGTTTGATCCCCAGTCGGGGTGTATACAGAAGGCAACCGATCAATGTTTCTCCCTCTCTCAAGTCAATGAACAAAGAAAAAATTGCAAGCTGGGGTGAGGTTAGTACTGCACTTGTGTGCTGTGGGGTTCTGCATACCTGCTGGGGTACCCACAAATTTGTCTCTGAGCACTCGAAACAGAATCATAATGTGATTCATGGTGTCCATAGAGAAAAATAGCCACTCAGATGCTTGAATTTTTAAAAAGCAATGGGGAGAGGAAAGAGAAAATTAGTATCTCATGATGTATTTATTATATGCTGCTCAGTCAGTCAACAAACATTACTATGTGTCAGGCACCACAATGAACTGAGGCTAGATAAGAGTTCTGTTCCTTGCCTATGTGGAGCTTATGATTAACAACAGACATTAAACAAGCATATTTCTGTATGTGTGTAAGCTGTTGCTGGGACACTTACAGGGTACTGTGATCCCCTCATTTCATCCTTGCAGCAATTTGAAAGCCTCATCTCCATAATTTACAGAGGAACCTTTGGCTCAAAGAGGTGAGGCAACTTGACAAAGGTCACAGCTAGTGAGAGGCTGAAAATACTGTGTGAAAAGTAGAAGAGGTGCAAATGCCATGAGTTAATTAAGTTTTCTTTGAGGAAAAGCTGTTTAACTTTTTGCCTCATTTCCAACCAGCCCTCCCTGATGTATGGTCAACAGCAGAGGATGAGGATCCATGAGAGCACAGGAGCGATTCTAGTTTGGGAGAGGAGGCAGAGACTGCCTAGTTTCCACCTGCAATTTTGGCAGCCAAACCATAGGGCTCACCACAGTAGAGGAGCTCAGTGTGTGCAGAGCTGGGCAGTGGAGATGGCTTGCTAATTTGGGACAGGTGTATACCACTGGAGTTGCTCAGTGAAGGGGGAAGGAGGAGGACAATGCCCTCTGAGTGTGGCCCTGTGGCTTCGTGGAGTAGTAGCTCTGGGGGTTGGGAGAGATGCCTTCTAGAGTTCCAAGGCACTAAACTCAACTGAATGAACACTTGAGTTACAAAAATAATGCCTGGAAGAAAACCTGTAAGGTCAACATCAAAGCCTGGAGCAGTCCGCCCTTCTGTGCCTCCTCGGTCTACCGGAAGGCGACGGGCTTGGAAAACATCAGGAAGGGCTCAGTCGCTAAGACCACTGCAGCAGGATAAGTTAATCACAGAGCAAAGGTCAGGAGACAGGGCTCTGATGGCCCCAGAGAGTTCAATGAGAACCATAAGAGCTAGAGCCAGCTGCAAAGTGGAAGTCTCAGGTCGTCAGCCACGAGCAGCTTACAAGACTCTCGTACAAATGCAGGAATAAATGAAGTACAAATGAATAAATGGAGAATCAAGAAATAAGGAGAGAAAAGAGATCTATGGAAAAACAATCAAGAGAAAGTAACAAAACAAACAAAAAATATAAAAGTTGAAATTGCAACTGGTAATAAGAAAAAGATTTTCTTTTTTGTGTTCCAGGACTAAGATATGTCACCTGCCAAGATACAGAGTACCCAATTTTCTTCTTAGTCTAGACTCGCAGTCTTTCCAAAGTTTAAGGGGAAGACAAACTCACAGTTGAGAGATGACTCCAAGCCCAGCACTGTGCTCATGCTTCATATATTTTCCCTTGTGCCCCAACTCAGAGAGACAAGGACATATCATGAAAGCCCTGACACAAGGTGTCTTCCTCCACTGCTGCAGCTTCTGTGACAGTGGCATTACATGGTCTGTGGATCTTGCTCTATTAGTGACTGGGAGCATACCTAGAATGACTCTGTTGCAGAGACCCCTACACTGTGCCTTAAAAGCTTCAGAGTTTTCTAAGCCTTGGGTCCAAGAGAGGCTCCGGGTCAGGGAGGAGCTGTTGCCCCATGCCACGTCAGGCAGCAGGAAGGGGCCTGGGAAGGTGAGATCAGTGGGTAGGTCCAGATGCTCAGATGCAGCTGCTGAGCAGGTGGAGGGCCACAGGGTGGGGTGGGTAGGCTGCAGTAAGGGTGAGTGAGCGACAACCACCTTCCCCAACCAGGGAAGGGTCATTCCCATGGTGAAGAGACACCCTGGAGGTCTCAGCACCACTGTGGGAATATCGCTGCTGAGGCCAGAGGAGAGCTGTCTGCTATATTCCTAGCATCTGCGAAGTCAGGGGCACCTCGTAGGGACCAGGCAAACGGGTCTGATGCTAACCATCTACACAGACTACTCATTTTTATAAAACAGTTGATTTTGCTTTATATACTCTTGGAAGGTTAAAAAATGTGCTTTTTTAAATAGTAAGGATGAATTACCTTACTGACAACAATCAAGAATGCATTAAAAATCTAATGCAGCTGGAACTGGATATTGGTGATGGTTGTATAAATTTGTGAATATACTAAAAACCACTGCATTGTATACTTTTAAAAGGGTGTATTTTATGATATATGAATTACATTTCCATCTAAAAAATCAAATGGAGAACTTGAAAAGTCAGTTTTCCTATAGAACCTATAACATAACTAGATACAGATTCCTATAGAATCTATAGTATAGAAAATGCAAGGAGCCTAGTCTCTTCTCTCTCCCATTTTTCCACCAAGAAGATCGTTTACTCAGAAATTGTCAAAGCTTCCTGCAAAGGCTTCTGGCATTTTCATTTTGGGTTCCACTGACGGAAACGAAGGTGCATCTCAATGTAGGGCTCAGTGATTGTTGTCACCTAGCAACTTCTTTTTAGCTGCCTGTTTGATACCAAGCTCTTTATGCAGATCTGTGCTTTTAGTTGTATTCTTGTGGGCGAGGAAGCTGAGGCTCAGAGAGGTTATGTGACTCACCCAAAGACATACATTCAGTAGCACCAGAGCTGGTATTTGGACCTAGAACTCTTTTCTACTGCTCAGCCTTTCTGTTCCAACCTTAGGGTCAAATTCAGCCAAATTTTACTTAGGAATTCACCTAGAAATCTAAAGTTTCCTTCTGTCCAACCAACACACAATGTTTGTGCACTTCCTAAGCGTCAGGCCCACCACACACCCCATTTTCCTTCTTCTGCCTGAAGCTGAAACCCAGGTCCTTCTCCTCTCCTGCCTCTCTTGGACGAACTCCTTGTTGCAATGCTTCCATTCCTGAGCAGTGGGCCTGTCTTGATCCCTTGCTGCTTCTTAACTTTAAAAAAAATCTCTGTTCTCTCATTCTTGCCTGGACACCTGTGTTCTTTTGTGAAATAATGTTTTCTCAAATCCAGAACCACTATAAGCTCCAACCTTCCTATGCCCAATGCCAGGGACATAGTAGGCACTCATAAGTACTTGCTGCAAAATGGAAATGATATATAGTTTTTTGCTTACTTGTTGGAATTCAGTATTTAACAAAACCTACATAGCTCAGAGTTAGGTAAGAGAATGTCAGCCACACCTGTCTGTCTAATCTACTTCCACCCAACCTCTCCTGCCTTAGTGTTGTGAATTTCAACGGGATTTTGGGAGTCATACACAGTCATTAATAACACAAATAGTGCCAACTATTTATGGAGAACCTGGTTTGTGTCAGCAGTAATTACTATTCAAGTTTGACAAAAGAGAAAGTCGGTTCAGTGACCTTGAAGCTGGTACATGGGGAAGCCAGAACCAAAGCCAGGTTTTCTGATTTCTACCATATTTCATTGATCTTTATTTCTGCCACCAAGAAGACCAACAATACCACTTACTTTAGCATCAATTTATTCCCTTTGTGAAATTTCATGGCACCAATGAAGATAAAGATTAGAATGGAAGCAGCTCTGATCACCCAGATGTCACTTCACAGCTATGTCTAGTGATGCCCCATCACCCATGTGGACTGTGCACCCTGAGATTAAGCACATTTCAGACTGTTTACTAAATACCCCAGGTGGAATACATGATGCAGCATGGAGCAGTTGGCTCAGAAATCCACATGCATTACAGATAAAGAACCTAGAACCAGTATCTCTCACAGAGAATCAAAGTATGCCCATTCTGAATGAAAGAATGGCTTCCAGAGTCACCCAGAAATAAACATTAGGAAATGCAATGCAAACTCCAAACCTTAACTGTGCACCTCTGATTTAACTTTTCCATTCAACTGTGCCCTCAGCAAGCATCAGGAGTTAGCTACTAACTTGGCTCTTGACCTGGCTATTCTTTGGGAGAACACATGAACTTACTTGTCTTGACCTGATACGGAAATATTTTATCACAAAGGTGTGTTAACAAGTGTCTAAAACAACCCAAATATGCAATTCAATTTGGGAACTGACTTGTGGTCCTTATTTAGGATGGCTTCTGAATAAATGAGAAAAAGGAATTTACATGGTAAATACCATATGCCTTCTACTGGGACCTTTTATTAGCAACATTTAATTAGCACAGTGCCTCGTACATAGTAAGTGCTCTATAAATATCTGCTGAATGAATGAATAATTAATCAATGATAACATAAGTTTACAATTAGCAAGTCATCAAGAAGCCTACAAGCAGAATTTTTTCATAAAATCTTGGTGATGGGTATAGCGTCTTCTCTCACACTTCAGAGTGTTAGTAAGAAAAGCTTTAGCATTAGATGGCACTAGATTGCAAGAGCAGGCTCTACCACTTCTTAGATGCGTGACAGTAGGTAAGTCACTAACCTCTCTGGGCATCAATATCCTAATCTACACAATACAGCTAATAAACTTGCCTTGCAGTGTGATTTTGAAGATTTGTGATAATGTTTATAAAGAGCTTGACACACACGGGACTCAATAGATGACGATCATTATAATGAGAGGGAATGCTGATGCTCATCAGCAAGTTAATCCTTTTGTCCCAGAAATGGGAAGGCTCTGCCAACACTGGCCAAGGTCAGGACTGCCATCAGCCAAGGTAGGCAACATTCTCATTTTCACTTTCAAAGTTAAGAGAAAAGCACAGATCTAAAGTAGAAAGGAACCAGCAGCACATGTTTTTAAATATTCATAAGGGCTGGAAATGTCTTACTCCTTTCGTTTTCTCTGCCATCTGCTTTTGTTTCTTTTCTTTTCATTCTTATGCCACAGCTGCAAATGAAAACAACCATACAATAACTCAAGTTAAATAAAAAAAAATCAAAATAAAAACAATCTGAGGGGTAAAAAGAGAAGATGAATTATAAAGTTTTTCCCTGAGCTCACAGACTACAGAAGCAAGAATGTTTGATGTGAGTTAAACCCTTCTGGAAACCAAAATCCATATCTGATGTTTATCCTAACCATGATAAGAGCAACCATCACTTACTGTCACTTGATAACAATATCTCTAATTCCTAAAGTCGCCCTTGAAAGTGAGTAAATTAAACCCATTTTACAGGAAAAGAAATTGCAGATCAGAGGGGTAAAGTAAATTTTTAATGGTGACACAGCTAATAAGAGATGAAACTGAGATGTGAAGCCAGGTCTGTCTGAACCCAAAGCCCAGGTGCTTTCTCTACTCTCCTCTTCAAAAATGGGAAGGAACTTGAAAAAATTAATTTGGGAAATATTTAGGACAGACCATTTGTGCTAAACCGATTGATTCAGATAATTAAAATTTGTGATTATAGCTCTAATTAAAGTTAACTCAGATAATTGGTTGTTGTATTTGTGAAAGTGCAATTAGAGTCTTCCACCTAATTGTGGGGTTTTCAGCATCAGAGTTTCCATTCAATCACTGCATCCCAGAGCTTTGCTCTCCTGGCCTCTGTTCTACCAAAGGCTGCATTACAGCTCTTGGGGTCTCTGAGCTCAAGGACCAAGACCTGTGATACCAGGGTCTGAGCTCAGCCTCATTTAACACGCCTTTGTCCCGAAGTCAATGAACACCTCATCTTCAAGTGCAATGTAAAAAGCTCTCACAGCCTACACTTTACTGCTGTCCTGAAAACTCCCAGCAGCATGTACCTGAAGAACAACTGGCAGCGGTGGTCCTCATGTGTTAATTACACTTGTGAAGTCTATTATGCATAGAAAGGGCACCTGCTGGCAGTGAAAATGACTAGAATCTGCCCTTCCTGTGCAGTGAGTAAATTGAGAGTCCATTTCTACAGGAGATAATAGTTTTCAGATTCCATTTCGTGTATCCCCTGCATGGGGACGTACTTAACATTTAAATCATCTGCAGAGGCACAAACCTCCTTCAAATTTACATGTTTCAGGCTCCTAGCACTTTACTTAAAATGCTAGTTATCCCTGCTGGCTCTTCCCACCAAGGATTAAGCTCAATGTGGTGAAAGTCACTGAGCACAATGGAATCAAGTTATTAGCATTGACTCAAATTTCACGACTTTTGTAGTTTCTGACCAAAGCAGTGGTAGCAGGCTGAAGGTGATCAAATCAAGCCTTAATGGAGGATGTTTTTTTTCTCTTGGAGTCTTTTATTTCATCATTCTTGCATCTTGCAGTTAATAAACAGGAACCAATCCCCACTGGTCTGTAATCATCCTTTGGTCAAATGTCAAAAAGTTCTTTCACGGAAACAAGAGACCAGGAAAGAAACGCTATCACACAAACAGAAACTTCCAAGATGGAACATAATCACAAAACTCACTCAGGCTCAGAAAAATACAAGCCTAAACTTTGATTATCTGGAGTGGAAGTTTGGGATACCAAGGGCTTAGCAGCTGCCTTGACAAGTCTTCCCTTCTAAGTCAGACTTGCCAGGATCACTGCTCTCGACCAGGCCGGTGACACAGTTCTGGACAGTGCTGGAGTGAGAGAGGGGACTGAAATGAGGATCTCAGATCAGCTGCCACAGGAAAGAATAAAACAGCTGTTAGGTCCTCTAAAAAACAACAAAGGAAGACCGGGACCTGAGATGGCAGCTGGAAAAAATACTGTTTTTTTTTAAAGTAAAAGTTTTCAATTATAAAAACTGCACTTTCTTCACTGAAATATCTGGAAATATGAAAAATAAAATAAAAATCATATAGAATTCCTCTCCCTCCTCCCGATCACAAATCACTGTTAACATTTTAGTATATTTCTTCCTAGATTTCTGCCAATGAGTTTGTACGCACATTTAATTTTTCTGTTATATGTACATATACTTTTTGGTTTATTTTTATAAAAATGGAATCATACGGTACATAAAACTTATGGGCATATTACTGAAACCTCTTGGGGCCTTGGTTTACCAGCCCGTGAAATGGAGTCAGTGATACCTGCCTTATAGGGTTCCTGATCGCATATGAAAGGAGATGGTTCAGCAACTGGGGCCTAGGGGACATTCACCACCAGCAGCTGCTGTGGTCACTGATGGAACTGACAGAGCATTTTCCTCTCCACTGTTGTGGGAATGTAAGCTGCTGGTTTTAACCTAGCCAACAATTTAGCAACCAAAACTTTCCAAGTAACAGAAAGCCAAAGTTGTACAATTACTAATCCCTACACACAGGAACCCCTGGGCTTTCCTGCCTAAAGCACATCAAGATACACTGGTGAGTCTCTGCCAGCGAGAACCCTGAGGTCTCCCTTAGAGCACATGTGTGGGTGAAGTGTGTGGGGCCCGACTTGGGTGTGGTGGCCAAGGGACCTGTGTCTGCGTGTGAGTATGAGGGGCATGTATGTGTGAGAGTATGCCTGTGAGGGTGTTCTATGTCAGGGGGTAGGTGGCAAGAGGACTGGATGCCACTGTGTAAGTCTATCTTGGGAGACAGATGTCCCTGTTTTACCTGTTCCATTTTTCTCACTGTCTCCCCTCTGCCTTCCTTGGGTTTGTATTTTGTTCTTTCTTCTCCCCCTCACTGCCCTGGCATCTCCCTCTTCTGTGTCTGTCCATGCCTAGCCCATGGATCTTGCATTCAAATAGCAACAACACTACCGGAGAGCAAACATGGGCCTTTCCTTTGAAATACATGACAGGGGAAGTAACTGATAGCTGGTTTGGATGCTCAAGAGGAGCAGCAAGCCTGAGCATAGGAGCAGCCACTTAATCTCATGTAAGAGGTGGGAGAAAAGCGTGGATAAAAAATAGGTACAAAACAGACAGGAGGATGTTAAGAATAGTATAGGAAATGGAGAAGCCAAAGAACTTATATGCGCGACCCATGGACATGAACTAAGGCGGGGGTGGTGGTGGTGGGGGGGACTGCTAAGGCGGGGGTGGGGAGGGAATGGGGGTACCGAGCAGAGGAGGACAATGGGGGGAAAACTGGGACAACTGTAACAGCATAATCAATAAAATATATTTTTTAAGAAAAGAGCCACCTTGATAAGAAAGATACAGAGTAGAGAAATGAGCTCATTCACTTAGTGGTAGGCACTGATTTTTCAAGTGCAATGTAAACAGCCCTTACAGTCTACACTTTTACTTGGGTCGCTCATTTTTACTTGGCAGCCTTGGGCTGCACCTTTGTTACACCCATGGCTTCTTGAGGTGAGGGTGAGCCCAACAGTCAAATCAGGGGTAATGAAGAATACCTTTAAGCTCCCAGGTCAACCTGGCTACTTTGGTGAACCTTTTCAGTGGCAGGTTTGCAAACTGGGTTGGAGAACTGAGCAAAAAGTATGACTGACCTAAACTCAATCACTTTGAATCAACGGTAAGTGTCCTGAATAATCTGTTCTTAAGCGACAGAATGGCGGCCCCTCAAATGGGTCTCTTTCTCCGAAGCTGTCAATTTCTGGCAGGTAATGCCTTTTCCTATATATGTATAGTGCTGAGCTGTCTGGAGACAATGTCTTTAACCACATTACACTGCAGAAAGAAACTGTTCAGAAGGAAAATGGATCCCAATCAGTCTTTTTGGTGATCTACTGAAGACAGAGCGTAATGATGACAGTGCTTCTGCAGAAATGCTCTAAGCACTTACTATGAGCCTGCTTTTCTGCATGGTGTCCTTTCATCTGTTGTACCATTTCATCTTTATATAATTATGGATAGAACAACTTCATTTTGCAGATGAGGAAAGAATCTCTTAAGCAAGTGACTTGTCCAAGGTGGTACCACTGACTCTTATGCCTGCCTGCCTTCCTTCCACTAAAATAGAGTTCACTGAACTGAAATTCCCATGAAAAAACTTGAGGGATTTGAAGTCTGGCTTGTGCTCCCAAGCCACAGTTAAGAGCATGTCTTACTGAACGTGCCAGCACATGGCTGAAACTTGAAGATCTTGGGGGTCTCAATTGTTCTTGTCATCCAGTTTCCAATTCATCTTAGGAAAAAAAAAACATCACACAACTACTTGGTTCTTTGGTTTCTGCAAACTGAGAAATGGGAAAAGTGTTATCTATTCACTTTAACTCTTAAGAATGCCATGACATATATGAAAGATGTTTGGAAACAAAAGGGCCATGCCGTCACGTGGTCTAAAATGAATGTCATTTTTTAAGTTAATAATTTTCATGTAGGGTCACCAACTGCATTATCAGCTAAAGCCATAACATTCTTTGTCAGTTCCCAGAGAAGGAAAGCAGAGGATGGGGGAAGCAGCGGCCTCACCAGCAGTAGTCCAGCAGGTGTGGTGGCAGGACGGGGATGTACACATGCTGCCAGAACATGGGGTACAGCATGGCGGCGGACCCGTGGATGCAGGCGGTCAGCTGCAGGAGAAGCAAAGCAGAGGTCAGAGCTAAAAGTCAAGTGAGGAGATACTGTCCTATTGGAGTTCAGCAATAAAATTAAATACATACTTCTCAATGTATTTAAAGTAAGTTAACTCAATCACCCTAATTCAAATTTAGTAAGAGCCTACTTTTCAAAAAAAAATCTATTTTTTTCCTTATTATGAAGCTAATGCACAATGGCAGTAGAAAATTTAGAAAATGGAAAAGGGATAAAAGAAAACAAAACTCTTCACCATCTGAAAATAATTTAATATTTTGGGGTATTACATACACAGGCACTTGTATTTCCTTTTCTAATAAAATCAGGATTATTATAACTACAGTGTTCATTTGCTCTTTTTTTTTTGGCAAGTATGCTCTTTTTTCTTTAAGTTAACATTATTTGCTGGCATTTTCCCACATCTTTAAATATTCTTAGAAAACGTATCTTTTAATGCCACTCAATAAATTTCCCATACTATATTTAACCATTCTTCTATCATTAAGTTATATAATCAGATCAGGCCAGTAATTTTTATAGCTGGCTCCTAGATGTGGAATTCAGAGACAAAGGTTATAAATATTTTAAGGCACTTAATAACTATAATAATATAAACATAATAAGTGCATTCATACAATAAACAGAGGAAGGATGGAGGTTCTTTACACCAGCCCAGCTGTGCACTGCAATGTCCCCTTGTGCCTCACCAGCACCTAGAACTGTAGTCAAGTTAGTAGCTTTAAAATTGTATCCATCTTGATTTTTTTTTTTATTCCACTTATCGTGACTGAGGCTGAACATCTTGTCATGTGTTTCTAGACTATTTCTTAGGTAAATGGTCTGTTCCTAGTCATAGGCCACTTTTTCTAATGACTGTTAGTATTTTTAAAAATTGATTTATAAGCAAAGAGTAGATATGCAAAGGACACTAATCCTGTGCAATGTTTTTAAAAAAAATATTTTATCCTTAATTTTTTTTTAATTTTTGAGGTGAAGAGAAGGTTTAAATGATTACATAGATAAATATTTTCCTTCATGATAGTGTCCACTGCTTTACTAAGAAAGTCCCCCAAATCTTTCCCCAGCATTTAGCTTTAATCCATCTGGAATGAATTTACACTTAAGGACTGAGGACAGAATTTATTTTTTCCATACAGTTAATCAACTGTCCCAGCACTCTTAAATGACTAGTCCTTCCTCTCTCTATTCTTTGGACATGCCCCTATTTCATGTTCCTTTTTTCCTTAAGAATTAGACATATCATACAATCAATATTTGATATAATTAAAATTTTAGGAAACGAAGATATAATGGAATAAAGTTGCTACAAAACTCAATACAGTGAAAAAAGGGCAAAAACCCAACACCTTGGGAGATTGGCTATGAAGTGACAAAAGCCAACAACACATGTTTCTTTCTGTTTTGTTTCTTTGGTTTCTGGGAAGCCTGTTCCCAGGAGGACTTTGCTTCTTTTGGAAGCTGTTAACTGGCCTTTGCTGACAGAAGGACATTTACGTGGCAAAAGAGTGACGTGCCAAGGCCCAGTTAAAAGAATCCCAGAGGTTAGTGTAACATGAACAGCTTTAAATTGGACATGCTGCTGATGTATCACAGTTGTGAGAGCTGTGTAAATCCAGGGCCACTACTCCCCCGACCCCTTTTCCCTCTAGACCCTGTTCTTTAAATCAGGTACACGTCGTGGACAGGAGCTGATCCAGCGAAGTCTCTAGAGTTATTCCCAGCGACACCACCAAGGCTTGTCGGTTTAATCCACCACTCTCAACCCATTTTAAAATGTTTCCTTATAAAGGAGGTCATCTGTCAAATTATACATGACTAATCTCTTCAGGCACAGAAGAGATAAGAAATCTTTGCTGGTGTTGAATGAATGGAAAATGAACCAACTCCACCCTGAAGTCTGGCTGTGGGGTGAAACTGCCTTGGGCCCCAGCTCTTTCTGCCCATCCTATAGCTGCCAAAGTTCTCTTACTAAAGTGCAGGTCCAGTCATGGAACATCCTACTCGAAAATCTTTGGGGCACATTTGGAACAGGCATGTCTCCACCAATTCCCAGTCTACCTGGAGAGGAGCATCTCCAGCCATAGTCTCTACTGCCTTCTCCAAGTTTATTCTTAAATAAAGCACTTGCAGACTTAGAAGAAGGTATGTACTCCTCTTTCTCCTTCTCTCTTTCTACTTGTTCCCTAAACTGGCCCGGGTCTGTGCCCAGAGCAAACTCCTCCTGCCTCAGGTCTCTGTGCAAGTGCCACTTCCTTGCATGGCTGACCTCAGCATACACCCCATTACTAATGGGGCTATAACTGTCTGTGTATTTGTCCTTTCCTTGTAAAGTCCAGAAAGACCTGTCCTTCTTTTCTTCCTCATGTTCTTGGTGTACAGCGCACGCACACACACACACAGCATATATATGCATATATATATGCTAATGCAATGTTTCTTGAATAAATAAAAAATAATTCTACTTAGTATATATTGACAATATGAAGAGAGTTAGTGGCTTGGCTTTGAACATTATTGGACCAGTATCTTCATGAGTCTCACCGAGTGGGGTATATGACTCAAATTCCAAACAATAACGGCAAGCTAAGACACAAAATATGTCACTTCTTGGAAAACTAAGTCAATGAATTCATTCATCCATTCATTCAATAATACTGCCTACTCTAGAACTCTACAACACAACAAATAAATAAAAGCACCTAAAAATCTA
>VMDR010005205.1:38670-53404 GCA_007922815.1 Macrotus californicus | reverse complement strand
AGCAAAATGCTTTCTTTTGGTGGGATGAACTTGTAAGTAAAATTATCAGCCATTCGGCTGGGAGGTGATGGGGTCTGGGACGCTTGTGCGAGGTTGCTTGGGGACTCATGTCACAAGGGCAGAATGAGTAGAAATACTTGCAGTGACTGAGGAAAAGGTATGTTGTTTTTCCAGGAGTACCTAAGGTACCCTCTCCTGTCCTCTCTGCCTTGTTTTCTCCTGTTCTTTCCTCCCCTGCCCCGCGCCACACCCTTCTTTTCTCCACCGCACTTTCTACTCCTCTTCTTTACCAGCCTCTCTGCAGTGTTAGGTGTTTTACATACTTTTCTATGAGGATTGAGAGATTTCCAGACGGATCTAGGCTTTATTCGGCATCTTTTTTTTTTTCTTTTTAGCAATATGTATTACCGTGTACACCTCTGTTCTAGGTGTTAGTAGGCTAGAAAAATGCATGTATTACACAGATGAACATGCCAACTGAAAGATTTGAAGGCAAGACTTTTTAAGTTGAAAGAGGAGCATATTGTCTCTTAATAAGTCAGGGAATGTGAGATGTTTGAGGCTTAGCCCCTATTTCTAACATTGTGGAAGCAGTGTTCATCAAAGTAGCCTTGACTCCATGTTACTGTTGCTCAAGTACAGAACCTAGAAGCTGAGTGAAGCTAGAAGATGATTGTTCTCAAACAGACGTGTTGAATTGTTAGGACAATTCTGATTAAGCAACATGAATATCTAGCTTCCCAGGGGAGCTATGGTAGAGGGCACAACAGTTATCAGAATGTGTGAGTTCTGGGCAGCTTATTTTTATTTTTATTAACTGTTTTTATTGTTGTTCAAATACAGTTGTTTCCTCTGCCCCCCCACCCCAATGGTGTTCCCACCATGCCATATCCCCTCAGCCGGAACCTTGGTGTCATAGTGGAAATAAATATTTTTGATGTGGATGTTCTTAACACAAATATTGGATTCAGACATTTTTGGAATAGTTTTCTAGTTATTAATGAAAAAGCATCCACTTGTTTTTCTGGGGATTCATGTATAAAACTCCAAACTTTTCTTGTCTGTCTGGGACAAATCTCAAAAGCAGGTCATGCCCTGTGTGTGCAGACATGGGATTGACCAAACTTGGCAGTTGTTCTAGGTAAATCCATAGGAATTCTTTGAAAATTTTTAACTTAACTATTCCCATTTAAGAAAACTAAACTTGTGCTTAAAACAGGAACTAGTATAGTTTTTCTGCATCCCTAACTTATAATTGTCATGGTGATTTACCATAGTAATACTAAAATATCATATATATTCTTTTTCTTTCATATTCCGCATGAATATCTGGGTTGCCACTAGTAATGAACATGTATATGCACCACACACACAGACACTCAAATTAGGAGGCTTCTCAGACTCTTTCCTGTCTGGCATTTGTTCTCCATCTGTAGCAACTAGAAATCACTCTGTTTTACCATCTAAAGTGCACATGTTATTCAGGAAAAAGATTTAATAGCCTTTGTTTCCTCACTAGCCATAGAAACTGTATTTTTTTAACCTTGTAATACATTATGGGAGCGTTCCTGTGTTCCTTATGCTTTTGCTGGGTTCTGTTTGCATTGTGCCTGTTTTGACTATAGCTTCAGTTCATCTGGTTCGAAGCTTTATCTTAACTCACTGAACTCGAGGGGCTTGTAGATAATTCAGTCAAAGCCTATCATGACCACTTCTTGTCTGTCCTCCATAATCTTATACCATTTCAGTGCGGTTTTATACCAAGCCACTTTGCTCATTCAGCCAACTGGCATGGCTTTGACTGGAGGAGTTGACACTGGCAACCAAAACCCAGCAGGTGAAGGACTTCGACACGGAGGCAGAGAGAGGAGTGGCAGGGAGAAATGGTAGGTCCGTTCAGACTGGGTTCGTTTACTGCAAGTGCGAATACCAACTATAGATCATCGGAAGGGTATTCAGGATTCCGATTTGTGGTTTGGACAGAACCATGACTGCGTGCATTTACTGTAGAGGCTGTTGTTCGCCTCCACTTCTAGCTAATAGTGTGTCACGTAAGTCAGAGATCCTGGCCAGATTGAAACCCGCACGTGGTTCCTCTGGCAGTAATCAAAGTTGCAAGTTAGACAGCCCTGAAACTCTTAATCTTCGGTATCTCGGCCCAATTTAAATGTGGCAGAGTCTCTCTTTCACTGGTTAACCCCTTTTTCTGCTCTTCCCCTTCATCTCCTCCTTTCAGTCTCTTTGAAATAGGCACTCCCCTGAACAAATTTCTTGTGCCTTTGTGTGTCTAGACACCGAGCCCTTCTTTCGGGTGGGCGGGGGGAGGCCGAGGCACTTCTTTCCAACAGCTTCATAAGGAGCCCAGCTGTCCGCTGTCAAGGGCTTTCTCCTTTATTAGTCTCAGAAGGCAGGCCTGGCAGGGTGCAGCATGTTGGTACAAGATCCCAGCTGTTGTATCGGTGCTCCGGAGTCCCTGGTCATTTGAAACTTGAGGAAAAATTTGACCTTATCATAGCAGTTTCTTTTTATTCATTTGTTTATTTTTGAGGGGCTTGATGGGCAAGAGAGAAAAGATGTGGACGAAAAGTATAAAACATGGAAGCGGTCCGGAGGAAAATTTAAGTCAATTTTGCATGTCAGACTTTTTAAAGTAGATGTCTTTGGTACAGAGAGTGTAAGATATTGGAGGAAATGTTAACTAATGTGGATGTGGATAAAGTTATCTCGGCATACCTTGATTTAGTAAACAGGCTAAGCATTCTTGGCAAAGTTTATTCATGCTCTAAAAACAGGGAGATAAGAAAGCTCACTCTTAGAAGCACAATGAAAGTTTTGCAGACTAGAAAGTTTTTGATACTGTTTAATTAAAAGAAAAAAGGCAATAAAACCAGATTCTACTTTAAAGGGACTTTGCTCCTTTGTGCTCTATGTCTTTCAAGTTCTCCGGCAGATTTCGCTCTGCCAGGATCCTCGGGGGTAGTTTAAGATGCCGACCAAATTATTGAATAATGAAATCAAATACCAAAAGCAATGACAATACCTGCTTTTCCTTGGCTGTGAGAGACTGACAAGACGGGAACACACATAATAGCATACCTTTGTATTTAAGGAGTATAACTTATTTAAGATGGGAAACCTTGAGAGAAATGCTTGGTTGGGACTGAGTCATTACCCAGTTAAAAATAACCTTTCCAGGTCATGTCGTTTTGTTTGCTGCAGTGAAATAAGTTTATTTCAGCAGAATGAAGCCATTATTAGCTTGGCAGAGTCCACTTGTCAGAATTTTATGGAGCAGAACACCGTTTGGCTGGGAAATTCAATAAATACTGTGATGTGAGAGGAGTTAAACTCCAAGGGCTGAAGGGGCAAAGAGTGGGGGATTTGTCGCTAATTCATTGTTTTACAGCTCAAATGAGAAAGCGTTGGGATATATGATGAATTGTCGTTAGAGGTCAGGAACACAACCCTTTTGTGAAATACCAAGACAGTCGGACGTGTGAATAAAGTAAAGACTCTTAAGGTGTATTAGGGTGCATAGCACTGATGGGTTAACATAAATACTGAAGTGACTTGATTCTTAAGTTTTTTTTATCTTTCTTTTTTGGAAGAGTAATATGTCTTTTTTTATCTGCTTTCCTGCCTTGAGAACTTCTAGAGGAACAAAATATGGGTGAAAAGCCTACGACAATATAAACCAATCATTGGACCAGTACTGCAATATTAAAATTGAACTGAGCCATTTGTCATCTTAAGAGTGTAAGGAACCAATTCAGTGGCCACTCTCAAGCAACGATGGGCTTCACCTTGAAGCAGGTGTGGAAATGAGTCCTGTGTGATGAGACTTAATTCCTGCCCCTGCCACAGTGTTGCCTCAGGCAAATTATGTCCCTCTCGCAAGCCTTGGTTCCCAAATTTGTAAAGTGGGGCTCAATAATAGTATTTACCCTAACGAGTACTTACTGAGAGGCAATGAAGGAGTGACTGTGAAGCATTAGCCCAGAATCTAGCCCAAACAAAATCGGCAGTAGCCGCTAAGCCTATTCTTTCTCAGTTTGATCTTAGTAGGAAACACCAGTGGTCATGAGACATCCAGAAAATTACTGATACTGGAAAAAGTCTTTAACTTCGTGGGAAATAAATAACTTAATAAGCATTATGCTCTACTCAACGTCATTCTGCTTTCACTTTGAATGTCAATGTACAAATGTATTTTTTAAAGCATCATTACAGTCATTTTGTAGGTACTTTTTGTGTTCTGATTTTAAAATGGACTCCTTTTTCAGCATTTCCATTCATCGGTACGACTTATTTATGTTATTTTTATTAGTTGTCTTAATCTTAATTAGTTGGTCTTGTTGATATGCTGTAGTTTGCTTATCTTCAGGTGGTGGACTATCGACTTTAAGCCTAAAATTGAGTCTCTTTAGGGACTGGTGAGATTCAGTTTGCTTGAGAAAAATAGGGTTAGAGAGGAAACTTGTTTCAAGACAAAACATCACTGCTTACCTCTTTGAAGATTGTTTTCTGACTACTTAAGCTGTTGAATTTCATATGAAGAGAAAGTATAAAGTATTTCGGTTTTTATGTGCCCTCATCTCAGCACCAGATGGGTGGAAGGTTCTCTTCAAATTTGTCCTTGAAGAGTACATTGGGTATGTTTTAGCCATAGCATTGAAAGAAATCAAGGATGTCAACAGCAAACACCAAGCTTTAAAAATGACTGACAAATGCCCTGTGCCTTCGGCAGTCACCACACTGTTGTCCATGCCCATGAGCTGGGGAAGGAGGTATAGGGGGACTAAATGGTAATGGAGAAAAATGCAATAAAGATTAAATAAAAAAAAGAAAAGGTTGTGGTATAAGTACTCTGTCTGGGTTTAAGGAAGGAATTGACATTTTTATGAATTAGAGCCTTTAATTAGTGAAACCATATAAATATGAAAATATCTCATAGCTATTATGAGTAGTGCAAAACAACCCTATACTGGAATCTATTGAAAACTAGTTATCAGAAAATAATTATATTTTTAAAACAAATAAACAAAATGACTAACTGGAAAGTCACGGATTGGCCATGGAGCTGACCCACTCGTTGGGCCTCTTAGGCATTCAGAGTGAGGTGGAAGGAATGCTCGCCTTGTCAGAGGTTGTTGGGACATGAAAGAGGGCACACTACACCTCTGGAAGAGGGTGTTCAGTACAATGTGAGTATAGTGTGCATCATTTGCTCAACAGCCTGACCTTCCACATCCCCTGCAAAGTCTGATTAAGATTCAGAGAGCTCTGGAATTCATTTAATTAAAGCACTGCCCTGGAGTCCATTATTGCAAAATATTAGCATAGTGCTCTCTGTGACCTTTAAAAGTTTAAACATTCGTAGAAAAATACAGAAGTTGACTATTTATTCCTTCACTTGAGTGCTTTGTGTAACACTTTTTTTTTTTCTATTTTCCTACACTAATTAGTTGTACTCTCACTTGAAAAACCTGCCCTCCATGTATGGTAACTATTTCAACATACCTTTTCCTCAGCTAGGATGCAGATCTCCTGTCCATGTCTTTCCTCTTTCACTTAATACCTTTATCTCCTAAGGGTATTTTCCTTGGAGCTGACAACTTTAATTCACGTGGATTAAAACAGACTCCACACCCTGCGCTTCCTACAGTCTCTAAGCCTTGTAGAGGAATCGCGAAAGTCGATTAAAAAGGAGTCTTTGACCCCTAAGATTGTTTAGATAAACAGTGCACCTCTCTTGATAGCTGATCACCAGCTGCTGACAGTAAATTGTGTTCCTGGGCTATTTTTTCAGTCTGAAGGTGTACTGAGGTAGAGCATGTGGCTGATCATAAACTGCAGAATCTTTAATCAGGGACTGAAAAAATGATTGGGAAATCTGAGCTAACCCTCCCCTCCTCTCCGATGAATTCTACTGATAATTATAGTAAAACCCAAGGAGAAGGTTTCTTCAGAGTGTAATGCTTCCCGTGGGCATGTTTCACGGGAGCAGGTCAATTTATACTTGCGGTGTCTGACCACAGCTGATCAATAACCAGTCTGTGATGTGAGGAGCAGGCACTGGGGATACTGTAGGCAAACACACCACAGCAATTGATATGTATCCAACCACTTCCAGGCTTAGTTTTGGCAAGATCTCCTTCCTTTTCTGGCATCTATAAACTGGGGCTTAAGGATGCTTTACTTTCTATTTATTTATCTCAGGCTTCTCGGGAATATAGTATTTCTTGGCCATGAGGGTCACACATGATTATGTGTTTTTATTTAAGATGGATTATCAGGCCTTGCCCAAGATTCTAGTATGTTTTCTAGGAATAGACACCGATTGAGAGCCTAAGGTGCCTGCCTGACTCGGAGGTTAACCTCAGGTACCTCAGATAAGGGATAAACGTGCCCTGGGGCAGCCGGAACAGCCATGGATACTGTCTCTTGGGACACCTCCAGGACAAAAATTAATCCTTCCAGTGTCTGAGGAGGATATTACTTAGTCCCACATCATCTCAGGAGACTTCTAACTAGATTATAAACTGGAATCCAGCAACAGTGTAATTTTTTTGTGGTGCTTTGCAGCGCCTAGCACAGTGTGGAGCTCCGAACAGATGCTTCGGGAATATTTTTTACGTGTTTGCATCTCTTCTCAAGTGGAAAGGGCTGGGTTTGAAACAGTCCCTAAAGTTATCAAATGAGATCCTCTTGAATAGATGGTCTAATCTTGTGGAATAATTTTCTAGAATTTTTACTGAACACCAAGTATTATACTTTATAATTTTATGTCTATAATTATGATCCATCTGGTGAATTTAGAGTAGCTTTATTTCCATTTATTTGGAAAACGCTATTTTTAGTTTTTCTCCCAGAAGGAAGATATTTTGCAGATACTCTCAGAACTGGGGCATCGGAGGCTTATTATGACTTGAATATTTGACACCTTAGCTTCCCCCCACTAGGCTTTTGATGTTACAGTGTGGGGTAAGATTCAAAAAATGTTACAGTTAATAATAGTAATTATTCAATTCGCCCTGTTACCATAGCTAATCAAAATCCAATGAAATCAAAGTCTTTGTAAGATAAATGGCATCTCTTGTCATATCACTGTCCAAGAAGTATCCCTAGGACAAAAAATAATAGTAATCAACATAATGTGTGAGCAAATATGCCTCCTCTGGCCCTGCTGTCTGTAGCATTTGCAAAGCCCCATGATCTGGCTGAGTCTGTGGAACACCAGCCTGAGGCATAGCAGCTTGTTTACTGTGCTGATTAAATGGAAACCTTGAAATGACTGAGGAAACAGTGGCATCTCGGGCTTTGTGTGGGGGTGGGCCTTAATAATGATATTTGTAGTTGTAGTGATGTGTTTGACCCTGATGGTGAATGCCAGCTTTACATTGTCCCCAAATGGAAGAGGAAACTCAAACTCTACCTCCCCAATACACATGATTTTGGAGCTCATTTTCACCCCTCTACCTCCCCCCTTGACAGCATGCCAGTCTGCCCTGAAGACATGTGAGCCTGGAAGGGCTGAGAGATGACTGAGAGGAGATGTGTTATTTACTGAAGGAAAGGTTGAGGAAGGTCATGGTTGCATTTGTTGGTGGTAGAAGAGGTTCCAAAAAGAAAAGAACTAGAAAATGTATATACAGAAAAGGCAGAATGAATTAAAGTTGCTTTACTCTGTGTTTTGGTTAATGTACCTTAAGCAGTTCCTCCCAGTTTTTGTCTGTCTGCTTGTCTGTCTGTTTATCTATCCACCCTTCCATCCATCCACCCATCTCCTTGTCTCCTCTTATGGAATGTGTGTTACTGCCTTTTCATCACGGTATAAAAGGGGCTAGTTCACCTCCTATCTAGTACCTTTATCCTAGGCCTTGCCTCTGATTTCCCTTTGGGGTCCCCTTCTCCTTTACTTTTCCTCTTCAGAGTGGATCAACCATAGATTTTTAAAGAATTTGGAGTAAATGTGTAATAAGAATGGCATTCTTGCTTTTCACTGCGTTTGAAAACTAGTAATTTTGTTGCTATTGGGTGGTAATAAGATAGATTTTTATCATGTGCCAAGCATGGTGACCAATTCTTTCCAGGTGTCAGCCATTTCATCCCCTGAGCAATCCTCCGAGGTGTGTACTGTATCATCTCCACTCTTACATGATCAAACTGAGGCTCAGAGAGGATGAGTCTTGTGCCCAAGGTCCCCACGTGGGTAAGTGGGAAAAACCCAGACTGACTGAGTCTGCGCAGTCAGCAGCCCTGTGCCCTCCCTCCCCACCTCATTGGAGTAGTGTTGATCTTCCTTCTAGGCATTGCTTTTCTTCTTCTTTCTAGTAGAAAGGCTGACATGTCAGATCAAATACACAATGGAATAAATGTCTTCCAGGCACTATATGTTGCTTTCATTAATGGAGTCGAGTTTGCTGTATGGGGCCGGAAAGGCATGGCCCAGGATCTAGAGCAGTGGTGAGAACAAAGGGAGGCTCAGGACCTTGCAGCATGAAGTCAGCTTCAGTGCTGGCCAGGCATGGATGGGGTCAGTAGTCTGTCCAGATGCGGTGTCTGTACTATCCAGGGGGGAGAAGGACATCTCAGCAGTCAGAAAAGTCTGGGCTATCTGGAATATAACACCTATTGGCCAGGCAAGAAATGGACTTGAGGCCTGAGACAAATCAAAGAAAAAAGGAACTTGGTTGTCTCAAAAATATAATAAAAGGTCAAATTATCTCAGGCTTTCAGTAGGAATACTTCTTATTACTAATTTTGGCTTATTGTAGCAGAGTTGTTACAAATTGTATATTGGTTTGGGTCTAGCATATGGCTGTCAGGCTGCCCCCAAATTAGTGTGTGTATGTGTGTGTGTGCGCGCACACGCACGTGCACATGTACACAGAATTTTAAAATCCAACAGCCTATCTAAATTCTGTCTTCTAAGGAATCCAGTAAACGAAATGTGAGACTTCATCTGTGGACTGGTCCAGACCTCAGAATGGCCTTGGAGAGTTCTTTCCCGTGGAGGAGGATGTTGTGGTGGGTTGTGGGGAGGGGTTTGAGTGAGGTGACAATTGGGCGCAAAGCAGTTGTTACACACTACGTTTGAGTCCAGTCATGGAAGTCTGAGAGTAAATGAATGGAGGAGTGCATAAATCAGGAAGTACCGTAAATAGAATTCCAGTAAAATTAGTTTATGGTCATCTCTCTTTTACCGCTGATGTTTATGCTGTTGATGACGACAGATGCATCATTAATATGCTATGGCTAAAGGTTGAGGTGACTTATACATATTAAGGTATGACTGGCTCAGAATAAGAAACACATTCTCAGGACAATTTTAGGTATATTAAAAGATAAAAATGCTAGTTCTATTATCCTTCCTGAGTTACAGAATTTCTTCTGACAGAAAACAAAATCAACAAAATTATCTTTGTTTACACATTAAAGAAGAAGGCATGCCAACTATTTGCAAGGTTATGTAAAATTGTCTTGTTGTTAATTAATTACTACTGCTCTGCACTGAAGTCATTTTCTCGTTAATGCATGTTTTTCCCCAGAAGGAAATATAAAGGACAAATATGTTAATTTGTTAGCCAGTTGGGCAATAATACTTCGGTTTAAATTTTTCTTAACCGCATTAATTTAATTAGACAGTTTAAATGATAATTTAAAGGGTGGGACTTAAAAAAAGTAGAGGCCTGTCATAACAATTTAAGGACATCACTCACTAAATGGAATTCCTGCCTCTTGTCTCTCCTGTTTTGTGGGTCTCACATACACTGTTGCTAGAGAAATCTTACAGAATATGTTAGATGATCTCCATCATTGCTACTGTTTCATTGAATGCTTATTCTCTATAGTGTCATTTAATTTCAGCAACGTCTTATTTTACCCATAGCAAACCAGGCCTAAGTACACTTCCACGGCTGGCCCATGGTCTGATCTCACTATACAGTTGTCCCCAAATCAGTATTCACTCCTTTCAGTCAATCGTCCATTGGAGGTTCTCTAAGCCTGCCTAGTTACTGAGCCAAGGAAGTCTTATGATACTGTCTGTGAACATTTGCTATTGTCCGCCTTTAAAAACCAGACAGAAGAAAACAAGACAACAAATCACAAAACCAAAGCTTTGTTTCTTTCTGTTTTAACTTATCACTTTCAACACTTAATCATTTTTTAATTCGATCTCCGTGAACTTTAGGTATTACCAGCATTTGGGAATTTTCTAGCCTAAAATTGTGCATATAAAAGTTAGTGTTTGGGGAGAGGTGGGGGGAAAAGACAGAAAACTGTACTTGAACAACAATAAAAAAATAAATAAAATAAAAGATAATGCTGCTGATAGAATCCTTCACTCCCACAGATTATTGCATTTTAGAAGTTAGTAGTTTATCATTGAAATAAAGGAAGGAATAGGTATCTGAGGCCTTCCTGATATTTTTGTTCCTAATTCAAAGAATTCATGTATTCCACACCTACTATGTATGGCATCTTAACGTAATTGGCCTTTCCAGGGCTATGACTTTTCTCGACGTATTGTGTAGGGGGTTCAGAGTTATCCATCCTCATGCTCTTCATAGTCCTCAGCAAGAGGACCATCTCAGTGTCCCCAGCCTTACTGCCTCAGAAAGCATGAAAGCTTAGGGAGCATTTTAATTAAATGTTGCCCAAGGCCTTTATTCTTGCTGAGAAAGTAAACAAAGCTTAAATAGACCATATCAGGGGGGAAAAAAAAATCTTCCCGTAAATGTTTTCTAAAAATTGTGCCACCCTCTCTGCTGTTTGCTCTTAAGTATTAGAGATTTCCCCACCCCCAGGTATGTGTTTTAAATATCAATATAGTCGATTGATTAGAAGTCTAATCAATTTGAAAGGGTGTTAGAGTGTTTGCTTTGTCCAAAGGTCTTCAAGGCACATGTATAAAGGACACGTGGACAAGCCAAAGGGGGGTAGAATTAGGGGTGGGTGGGGTGGGGGAAAGGGGTGGCAGGAAAATGAAGACAACAGTACTTGAACAACAATAAAAAAAATACTTTGATGTGATATCTGTGAAAATTTGCCTTAACTAAAGTCTAGAGATTTTCTCCTATGTTTTCTCCTAGAAATGTTGCAGTCTTAGGTTTTGCATTTTTGTTTTATGTATTTTCTTAGCAAGCATACTAGGGGAAGGGGAAATTTAAATTGAAGTTATGAAGTAATACATGCTTTGTAGAAAGATTGAATCCTATAGTGTATATCATAAGAAGTGAAATTTTATGGTTTATAGTATAGCCTTTTCATTTTTTTTCAGTATTTTTGAAGATTGTTTAAAACAAAAGTAGTGTCGAAGCATAATAATGTCTAGAGTTTGCTTTTGTCAGTGCTTGATAATACATTTACTTTGGACAGCTTATCACTTTAGTATGAGTGACTTTGCTTTGTCAGTGACTGCATAACAATACCTACATTGAACAACTCTCATTTTGATGGCTTTGAAGCTTTTTCTTTTTTGTTTTCCCTATGTATTTATGTGACTATATCTCTAGGATGAATTTCTTAAAGTAGAATTGCTGGGTTAAAGAACATATAGAGTTCATATGAAAATTTCCCAATTTTTTCTTGAATTGTTTTGTAAAGTTGTTTTACAACCAAGACCCAATTATAGTTCACAATTGAATTTAAGCAAACAAACAAAACAAACGAAAGGCCTCAGCGGACAAAGCAGCTAGTGAAGATCTGGCCAGGACTCACTGCCAAAGACCGCTGTCCTCTGCTCTCTCCCTCTGCAGCACAGAGCGGGCGGGGCAACTCCGGTTCTCCCTTTAGATTTGTTCTTTTTCCAGTTGAAAATATACCACCAACTAGTGAAATATCTCTGTTATCAATAGCCAAATTACTGTTCACATCTAATAGATTTTCTCCTTTTAAAGTCATTTTCCATGTGCAATTTGATTACTCTTATGTAACCTACGTGTTGCACTTCCGTTAAACAGAGAAAGCTCCCTACAGCTAGATCCTGTCCACTCTTCACTGTGGTCTCTATTATTGCACGTTCCAAAGGCACGGAGGTCTTTCCTAGTTTAAGACTTCCTCTGTGGTATTTTTATTACATGCTCTTCAGGTTGACCGTTGGACCCAAATGATTTTTAAAGGTATGTTATCTCAAAAATATATTTATAGTGAGGAAAAAGCAGGTTGAGCCTATTAGTTGAAAATGTAATGAAGTTATGTGTTGAAATAAAGTTATCCTATGCATCCCAGCTCTTTGATACCCTGTATTATTTCCATTTTACAGATGAGAAAACTTCTGTTTCTGAGGAGCTTGTCCAAGGTCATAACTGGGAATAAATGTTTAAAGTATAGTTATGGCACAAAGTGGTGACAGCATAACAGGAACAGGGACAACAGGGTCCTCTGAGTGCTGGGCAGGGCTGAGTGACTCCTCTCTGGGTCAGAGTGAAGGAGAGGGGGCGCGGTGGCCGGAGTGTGTCAGGGAAGGAAGACTGCACAGGGAGGCCATGTTGTGTTCATTACTGATGGATGAACAGGACTTTCTCAGCAGCCATGCAAGGAATGGAGTTCTAGGGAGAGTGAACCATATGTGCAAATGCACTGAAAGAACATTTTGTGTGGGTGAAACTCCAGTTGTTTTATTTGTGAGATACGGGTATTGAAAACGAGTAACAAAAGATTAACTTGAAAAGTAGACAAGGTTTAAATTACGAGGTTAATTTCTAAATCAAGGTAAGAAGCTTGGCATTTATTTTAATAGTGGGAATTTAATGAAGGGTTTTAACCAGAGGAGGTACGCTGAATTGTGAAAAGTTAATTCTGACTTCAGCTACGCCACGGGAGGCGATAAAGCTACAAGGAGAGAACTGGAGATCTTCAGAAGCCCCTCCCGCCCCCCAAATGTTCATCAGAGTGCTAGCCAGCAGATACATGTGAGGAAACCACCTGAAGATGAAGAGACAACAGCTCAAAAGTTCTAAAGGAAACGATCCCTGGAGCTTGTACAAGGCTGGCAATAGTGCCTGTGCTTACCAACCAGAGAGGAAAACTCCGTAATTCGTGGGGTGTCCAGTGCAATACTCAGAAAGATTCTGCTTCAGAAGTGGAGAAAAATGACTAATCGCTGAACTGGTCACACCTAATACATCTTCAGATAGAGAACCCAAAAGGATCAAAATGTTTCTAAGAAATTTAACCACATTCCAAAACAAAAAGCAACAATCTTTATAGATATACAAAAATACTCAATACCCCCCAAAATAAAAATTACTAATAAAAAATTACCAAGCATAAAAATAAACAGAAAAATAGTGCCTAAGATGATAAGAAATCAAAAATCAATCGATTAAAACTGACTCAGTCGCCACCGACCTTACAGTTAGCAGACAAGTAGACTAAAACAATTTTGAAACTGTATTATGTGTTCAAAAAGGGTAGGTAGAAATACGTACATGTAAAAAAGACCAAAATGGCACTTCTTGAGATGAAAAGTACAATGTCTCAGATGAAAACTATGTTGGAGGGGATAAAAAACAAGTTGCCGTATTGAAGCCGTAACAACATAAACTATCCAAACGTAGAGATTAAGAAAAAAATAAGAAGATAATTCTTACATCAGATTGTGTTGCTGTTGTTTCAAGAAGGAATATATAGTACTTTTTCAGTGGCTAGTAATTCTTAAAGCCTGGCATTCCCTAATGTTGGTTAATTAATCAAGCACTAGGAAGAATAGCCTGTTTATTTGGTTTATGGCTGAGCTTTGCTTGTTTTGATTAATTCAGGTCCCAGCTCTCTGAGCAGCCTGCTCTGGGCTGGGCTGGTTCATGAGGAAACGTGAGGAAATGACTGATGTCTGGAGAGGTGTTTCAAGCCACACATAACTCACAGTGGTGGCTACCACTTCGTCTTCTTCACCATGTAACACAAAGGTTGAATGCTTGTCATTGAATATATATTGTATACATGCAATTTGAAGAGGGTATTCTATGATAATCTCTAGATCTTCTGTTTTTTTTTTCTTTTTCTTTTTTGGACTTTGGAACTTTGAGCAATTTTTCACACATAAAATACACACCCAATCCCTGGACTCACCCCACACATTCCCCAGTGACAAATCAAGGACCAGATTTACACCGGAAATTCAAAGTCTTTAACTCTCACTGAATATGTATTTTAAGTCTAAGTCTAACTTTACGACTCTGGCTTAAACTTGTCACCTGTCACCTGTCACTAGTGGGGAAAGGTAGACTTTGTGCTTTACCAGTACCTTCGGGAAAGCACTGCTGGTTGATAGACAGCGCTCCTCTGTTTACAATGGGGCTGTGCCCCATCAGCCCACTGTAGGTGGAAAATAGAATAACATGTGTTTAATACACCTAACCTACTAGTCTAATCTAGCCTGCTTTTAATGTGCTCGGCAGAAAACATCTGAGAAACACCGGCAGCACAGCACACCCAAGTGCTGGCTGCTTCCCCTCAGATCGCCAGGTGACTAGGAGTGATGTCACACAGCCGTGTGGCACGCACAGGGAGCCTGGGAAAAGATCAAAATCCCAAATGGGAAGAACGTTTTCCATTGATCGTGTACCATTTTTTGCACCCTTGTGCAGTTGAAAAATGGTGAGTTGAGCCATTTTAAGCTAGAGACTCTCTGTATTAAAAGAGTAAACACTTTTCCTTGACTCTGAAACCTGAAAATTTGACTAAGTGCAACCATGGCCTCCAGGACTGTGTACACCCCCCCCCCCCC
>VMDR010005205.1:0-38570 GCA_007922815.1 Macrotus californicus | reverse complement strand
AAAGACTTACCAAAGGAAATGTGTGATAAGAATTTTTTTCAGTTGAGTGAATGAAGGCTGAGTAAATCTTAAAGTTTTCAGATTTCTGTTGTGTTTTATCTTTTAAGTGAGTTGGTGTATTTAAAGGTTTTTGTCTATTAGGATGAATATTTTTAGAAAAGCACTATATCAAAATAACTGGTAGAATGTATACTATTTAAAAGATGTAATATATATTTCCATGAAAGTATTCAAGTAAAAAAAATAACTGAACACTCAAATAGATCTTTTTTTTGTTTTTTCTCTAAGAAGTGTAAGCTTTTGCATTCAGTGCAGTCTTCTCGATCAGTTTTCTAGCGTGAGGAATTGACTGTACCAATGTCTAATAATCATTAAATCTTCCATGTTACACAGTTCAGAGAGATCATATTTTATGATAGGAAATGAATTGTCCTTGAATAGAAAAGAGACAAAGCTCATAGCACATATTTCCTCATTCTTTGAAGAAATCATCTCATTATTTTTTCCTTATTATTTTGTTGAGTTAGAATAGACAGTTAATCTTCTTTTTCTTCAGGCACTGTCATACCAAATTGAGAAGATGCTTTGAAGCAAACTGTTTTTAATCATAGGTACCTTAGAACACTGATGTTGTGCAGACCACTTTCGGCTTTCGGTCTATCTGGGTGTCCGTTTTTTACTGCTGTGGATATTGACTAGCTTGTCATTACTGGCACCCTTGCGCTGGGAATGGGAGATGAGGGTCAGGTTTTAATGTGTGTTTTCAAAATAAAAAAAATTATGAATTTAAACTATTGATAAGAAAAATTCTCTCTCTCAATTTTTTAGGGAGAGGAAACTATAAACTTTTCTGAGATGTGGTACCAGTCCTAGGAAGCTGTCCTGACAGGAGCATTCACACAGTGGGGCCATTTCATTTTCACACCGAAAGCTAATCTTTAGAAGAAAACTTGTTTCATCACAGTTGGAAATCAAATGAGTATTGGGGAACATCTTTTTTTTTTTTTTACCTATCACATTAGATTTTTATCAGTTTTCCACCATGTTTGAGAAGGGAGAGCCACACAACTACAGATGCCTTCACTGGCATCTGCCTAGGCCAAATAATGTACCCCCTGAATGTTCACTAAGTAGTGATGGGTGATGCTCTTTACCCAGAACACTCTCAGGTTCAAACTCAGAGTGAGTACCTAACATTCTCATCCAGCTGTAACTGCTTCTGCAGTTTCCGTTAGACTCTCAGCACCGCTGCTTACAGAGCTGCGGCTTGTGACCTAATAAACGAGATACATAAGGAGGGTGAGTAAGGGAAGAAGTTCTGAAGGAGCTCAAACAAATACTAGACACAGAAATGTTTCCTAATACAATTCCTAGTGAACATTATAATGTCAACCTTCTTTGTCATGTTTGTGCATTTTGCTTGATGTTGGGCATTTAAATATACATGTAAGCATTTCAACTGTTACAACATATATTATCCTTGGCTGCTCTATGTCACTAGTAAAATTTGGCATTATTCTAACACAAAGGGTTAGGTGGTTTCTTTTGGACAAACGCCTCCCTGTGCCTCCCTGCATTGTATACAAACACTCCTGAATTATGGACAGTGTATCGTTTCTGTTCCGCATTTTAGTACAGAATTGTTAAACAGTGGGAACAGTACTTTACTATTGTATGTGAGTCCCTTTTAAACTACTAAATAACTATTTTATTCCATGTGTTAGTTTTTTCAATATCATAAAAGAAAAGCCATAATACTTCATTTTTAATATCCATTCTAGATTCTAAATTCTGGGACTTGTTTATATTCTTTTCTGCTCCACTGGAGGGTTTTAGATGATAAGTTCCTGTCATCACAATCAGGCGAAAAATAATTTATTAAGAAGAAAACCAAACAGCCTGTAGTCTTCCGTATTGTTAGTTAAACAATTGTTTAAATATTTTACTCTTTCAGCTGATGTTTTGTCACTTTGTAGCTAAAGTTTCAGTGACTTTTAAAGATGTAAATTGAGGCCCAAAAATAATAACTGTCTCTGTTTTCCAGGTATGGTAGCTATTTGCAAAATTTGTGAAATAGTTTACCTAATAAATTTTAAAATTATAGTAGAAATATATATTCATTGTAAAAATTTTAAGAGGTGAAATTACCTCTTCACCCTAATCTTTGCTATCGTTAGTCACAGATATTTTCCTTAATATCTTTTTCTGTACACAGACAGTTATGCATACATCAGTGTGCCTCCCTTCCCTCCCTCCCTCCCTCCCTCCCTCCCCCCTCTTCCTCCTTCAAATTAGACCATTCTATGAGTGGTTCTGAACTTGGGTTTTATGTTGGAATCACTTGGCAAGCTTTAAAAAATACTGATGCTTGGGTCTCATTTTCAGATAATCTGATGTAATTAGTCTGGAACATTGCCAGAGCATCAGAATCATCATCCCTGGTAATTCTAATGTGTAACCAAGTTTGAGATCCCTAGCATGTTTTTTCATTTAAGATAGCTCGTGACCACTCTTCCATGATGAGACATACAGTATGCCCTGACTGATGGCCATTCAGATTGTTTCAAATATTTGTCACGTGAACAAATGCTGCAATCAATGTATGGGTATCTTTGGGTTCTTAGATAAATTATCTGCAGGGACAGTCCTATCAGGGAAGGTATCAGTTCAAAAAGTTTAGAGAAATGGTTTATTTGGCTTCCTTACTTGTATGATTGTTCACTTTGGTTTAGTTTTATTTGAGGCATTGTCTGTTTTCCTTGTTCTTCAAGCTAGGGTCATACATTTAACACACCAGAGTTTAAAGAAATCACATGTTGTCTGCCTGCATTTCTCATCCAGTATAAGAAAACTCTTGGTACAGTCAGCACCAATGATTATCCAATCTTTTCTCCACCAAGGGGGGTTGGAAGGCAGCTTCCAGTGCTAGAGTGTCCCAAGGGTCGTCTTTTCCTATATCAAGATTAAAGCTGCCTCTTCACAGCTTCAAGTCCTGCATTTTAATGACCAGAAGGAACCTTGGAAATTATTTTGGTTAACATCTTACTTGTGTGGATGAAAAAATGGGATCTGGGGATGCTATGCAACCCTGCCCAGTATCCTACAATTGAAATATCATGATCTTGACTTTGGGGACCAGAACATATTATCTCACCCTTCCCCTGCCCCACCACAGCTTGTTTTTATTACATGTTGTAATAGTGAGTTAGCTACTGCTGTGTAACAAACGATCCGACATGTAATAGTTTAAATTTATTGTCTCACAGTTTCTGTGAGTCAGGAATATGGGAGTGGTTGATAATTCTGATTTAGGTTCTGCCATGAGGTTATAGTCAAGGTTTTGGCCAGAGTTGCATTCATCTCAAGGCTTCACTGGAGGAGGGTTTGCTTCTAGGCTCACTCCTGTGGCAGGACTCAGAATATCTGCTTCTCATCTTACTCACAGTGTTGCGGACAGGCCTTGCTTCCTCATCACCTCAGTCTCTCCATAGTCTTCCTGCGTGTCTTCAGAACATGGCATTTGCCTTCCTTTAGAGAGTGTGATAGAGAGAGCAAGAAAGTGAGAGAGCGAAAGCACAAGCATGAGAGAGCAAGAGCACGAGTGTGACACTCATGTCAGAATTTTTAGTCTTTGTATAACTTTATCTTGAAAGAGTCCATCCTATCAGTTCTTCCATAATATGTTTCCTAGAAGCAACTCACAAAGTCCAGTCCACACTCAAGGGAAGTGAAATTATATTCTACCTCCTGAGGGAAGGAGTATCAAAGAGTTTGTACATATCTTTAAAGCACCACAAGTGTCTCAACTTTCCTTCGCATTTAGTAATGGCGAGAGTCATAATTTTAGCTCAAAGGGCATTTTCTTTTATTTCCTAACCCCAGAAGGAAGCTATAAAATCATTTTATCATTTCCACGATTCAAATTTCTAAATAAAGTTTATATGGTAGCTAGATAATATCTTCGAGCTTGATTAGTTTATAAGTAGCAGGTAATACAAGAACCCAAAGTTTTAACCTATGTATCCTCATGCCCAGTCATGAAATGTGTTTAATCGTTAAACAATTATATGTTAATTTATTCATCACATGATCCCTGTCTTCACCAAACAGCCCATTATTTTGAGTATTTTTACTGTGAGATCCATGATCCCTAAAATCTTAATGCCTAAAACCCAGATGTTTTTAATCTCTCAACTCTCAGGATGTTACTGGGAACATAAGGTAAATGCCTTGAAGCAAAACAATAATGTGTTTTTAATGAAGAGGCCTTCCTATATTGCTGATCTCTGAATCAAGAGTTCGCCTGTCTTGCTGTAGCCTTTTCATACCGCCCTTCGTAATGAAGCATATGGCTTACATCACAGTAAAACATGTAGAATAGGGAGCAGAAAAAGCATGCCTCGTATATGTACTATGTCTGACGCAACGCCTTATGCCCAGCAAACTCAGGTCCTGAAACCATTAGAGTGACAGAGTGTTTCTGATCTGTTTTAAGTACTATACGTGGTTTCATGTTTCGAGTAATTAATACTCCCTTTACTTTTAATATTTGCGTTTCGTTATTAAGAAACAATCCCCCAATAATTTTTAAAGAGCCCTCAAATCTGGGACATTTAGAAAGCATTAGCTATCACAAAATAATTATCAGGAAAATTTGTTCAGCCTTGAATTTGCTCTACTTAGTGAGCTGAAAAGCAGGAGTTTAATAAGAGAACATGTGTTTTGTGGCATTTTATAAAACATGTGTAATTACTTTTGTTCGTGTTCGTGATCTTGTTTTTCAGTGGGGCAGTTTTGTCTGATATAAGAAAGTGGTGACTGTCATCCCCCTCTAAGAAAAAAAGTCTACCTTCGAAAATATAAAAATTCCGAAAAGAGATTGGGCCTATTTTTTGTCTTTAAAGTGGAGTTTATTTTGTTTATTTCTGTAACGACTATTTATGTAGTTAAATCAAATAACTTTTTAATTTGCAACTTGACAACAATACACTAGCCAGAGCACTGAGAACTTAAGTATGGCATATTAATTACCTGTTGCTGTTGAAACAAATTACCGCAATACTTGTTGGCATAAAACAATAGAACATTATTCTCTCGCCGTTCCAGAATCCAGAAATCTGAAATCATTTTTACTAGGCTGCCAATTTTTTTTTTTTTTTTGGAACAATCCCTTCTCTCAACTGTGCTGTCCCTTTTCTATTTTTTAAAATAAATGTTATTTATAGCAATGTTATATTAGTTTTTATATTACATACATATTTATAGTAATACTAAAGCATAATTATTGTCATTGTTATTTGCGACTGAAGCCCTATATTTTGACTGTGGTACAGTCTACTATCTTGAACGTAACAAGAAAGAGCAGAGAGAAAGAATATTTTCTGCTCTAGATCTTACCCACCTTGAAGCCATCTTTGTTTGGCAGAATATCGAGGAAGCCTGGTTGTTTGGTGCTTTACTGCTGGGTTCCTTTCTGGGCCAGGACCCTGAGCACAGCTCAAGCCTCAGGTTGGTTGCTAGCCCCGGAGGCCTGTTGGGCAGCCTGCAGAACTACCTGGGCAGTTCAGTATCACCCTGGAAAGGACCTCTGTCTCATGCTTAGGGTTGCTGAGTGGGCGTGACAAAGCCCAGTGACCCTTTGTTCCCTGGCATTCTGTGTATTTTCTCACCACTGGCAGGCAAGTTGTTTGGGAAGATTTGTTTTGGGTGGCTTTATGTAGCTATATATCTGGGTATCATAAAAAATTTTTCCCTGCCATAAAGAGAGACATTTTTCCTATGGGTTAACTGGAACAGAGGAGGTGGAGAAAGTGCTTTTAATTTCAAGGGTCAGAAGTTAGGAGAAAAACCATAAATATTTCCTTTCCTGAGCACTCATCATGTGGTAGCAGGCTATCAATTTTGGAAGAGCTTTTCTGTTGGAGAAGCCCGTTCATCTGGTGGCATGATAGGTTCGTCTGTACTCCTTTCTCTCTTCTCTGCCAGAAGGGTGCTACTGAGGAACAAATTGTTTATTAAAAAATGTCGTTAGAGAAAATTATAGGGTTTGGATTGAATTATACAAATCATACAGAATTTATGGTAAGGAGCAGTCATTATTATCATTATTATTTGGGCCGTGAATCTGCGCTGTCAGCATCGCTGATTTTGTGGAGGTTTCAGAGCTTCCACGGAGGTACTGTATGCAGTTTTACTGACGTGATCCTCACAAGAGTAGGGGTCATTTTGTTATTCTTAGCAGAAAAAACGTGATACAAAAGTCACTCTTGTTTTAGGGTTTAAACTTCAATCTCTCTTGCCTCAATAAAGACTTGATATGACATAGTTCTAGTGAATGCTGAGCATAGAATGCTGAGAATTTCATTGATATATTTAATTCAGTGGGGAAATCATTCCTCTACAAATTTTGTTATAAAGATACACACAATATAAAGGTTTATGTATATTATAAAGAAAATATATATTATAAAAACAGTGAATATATTCATAGGATATCTATCATAAAAAGAATGAATATATATATATGTCTTAAACTTCTATAGTTTAGGACATTAAAACAGACTCAGTCATCAGTCTTATTCACCCTGCCTATTTTTATTTAGTTTTTTTACCCAATAGGCATTTTTAATGCACCTAAATTGTGTATCTGAATTTATCTGACCCTCTGCGATTCTGGTAACGGTGTCTCTGGGACCATGTTTCCACTCTTAGGCCACTTTCAAATAATATTTAAAACTCAAACTTTGTAATCTCATTTCCCTTTTCCACTATGATGGTAGAACTTAGTCACCTTTCAATAATTTCTTTTCTTTGGCAAACCCTATGTCTTTGCATTTATCTTCCTTGCACCTTGTTTTTTTTTTTTTAATTTAAATTTTATTTTTCAATGGCAATCTGTATTATTTTGCATTATTTTCAGGGGTACAGCACAGTGGTTAGACAGTCACACACTTTACAAAGTGTTCACCCCGGTATCTCCAGTACCCATCTGACACCACGCATAATCATCGCACGAGTATTGAGTCCGTGCCTTACGCTGTGCAGTGCGTTCATGTGACTGTTTCTGCTCTGGCAGAACCAAGACTGTTCTTTGTTATCTATGAGTCTCTGTCTGTTTGGTTTGTTCATTTGTATCGTTCATTAGATTCCACACATAAGTGAGATCATACGGTATTTGTCTTTCTCTGACTGAGTTATTTCACTTAGCGTACTGCTCTCTAGGTCCATCTGTACTATTGCAAATGGTAATGCTTCTTTCATTTTTCTATGTCAGAGTAATATTCTATTGTATATATGTACCACCACTGTTTATCCACTCTTCTGTTGGTGGGCACTTGGGCTGCTTCTATAGGCGGGCTATTGTAAATAATGCTGCACTGAACACAGGGGTGCATATATCCGTTTGAATTAGTGTTTGGGGTTTGGGTGTATAGCCAGAAGTGGGACCGCTGGGTCATCAGGCAGATCCATTTTTAATTTTTGAGGAAACTCCATACTGTTTTTCACAGTGGGCACACCAGGCTACATTCTCACCCACAGTGCACGAAGGTTCCCTCTTCTCCACATCCTCTCCAACACTTGTGGTTTGTTCATTTGTTGATGCTAACCATTTTGACAGGTGTGAGGTGATACCTTGTGTTTTTAATTTACATTTCTCTGATGGTCAGTGACCTTGAGTATGTTTTCATATGTATGTTGACCATCTGTATGTCCTCTTTGGAGATGTGTCTTTTCAGGTCCTCTGACCATTTTTAAATTGGGTTGTTTATTTTTCCAGGTGATGAGTTATATGATTTCTTTATAAATTTTGGATATTAACCACTATTGGATGTGGCACTGGCCAGTATCTTCTCTCCTTTAGTAGATTGTCTTTTCATTTTGCTGGTGCTTTCCTTTGCTATGCAAAAACTTCTAGTTTGATATAGTCCGTTTTTAAATTTTTTTCTTTTGTTTCGCTTACCCAAGAAAGTATATCAGAAAAAATGTTGTTTTAAGAAATGTTCAATAATTTTACTGTTATGTTTTCTTCTAGGAGGTATAGGGTTTTGAGTCTTAGATTTAAGTCTTTAATCCATTTTGAATTTATTTTTGTATATGGTGCAAGAAGGCAGTCTAGTTTTATTTTTTCATGTACCTGTCTAGTTTTCCCAGCATCATTTATTGAAGAGATTATCTTTACCCCGTTTTATGTTCTTGACCCTTAGTTATGTATTAATTGGCTGTATATGCATAGGGGTCTTTCTGAGTTTCTGTTCTGTTCCTTTGATCATCTGTGTGTCTGTTTTTATGCCTATACCATGCTGTTTTGATTAATATACGCTTGTAATATTGTTTGATATCATGTAGTGTGATACCTCAGACTTTGTTCTTTTTTCTCAAGATTGTTGTGGCTATTTGGGTTTTCTTGTGTTTCCATGTAAATTTTGGGATTTTCTGTACCAGTTCTATCAAAGTGCCATTGGTATTTTAATAGGAATTACATTGAATCTATAGATTGTTTTGGGTAGTGTGGACATTTTAATGTGCTAATTCTTCCTATTCATGAACATGGTATGTACTTCCATTTATCTGTATCTTCTTAAATATCTTTCTTCAGTGTCTTATTATTTTACATGTACAAGTATTTTACTTCCTTGGTTAAATTTATTCCTAGGTATTTTTTTATGCAATTGTAAATAGGGATTGTTTTCTTAGTTTCTCTTTCTGTTAGGTCATTACCGGTGAATAAAAATTGAAGCAATTTCTGTATATTTATTTATTATATCCTGTTATTTGACTGAATTCATTTATCAGTACTGGTAGTTTTTGTGGAATCTTTAGGATTCTCTATATACAGTATCATATCATCTGCAAATAATGACAATTTCAGTTCTTCCTTTTCATTTTGGATACCTTTCATTCCTTTTTTCTTGTCTGATTACTGTGGCTAGGACTTCCATTACTGTGTTCAGTGGTAAAAGCAGACATCTTTGTCTTGTTGCTTATCTAAGGGAAATATTTTTAGTTCTTCTCTGCTGAGTATGATGTTTGTTGTGGGTTTCTCATGTATGGCCCTTTATTGTATTGATGTTTGTTGCCTCTATTACCACTTTGCTGAGAGTTTTTTTCCATCATAAATTAGGGTGCTGGATTTTGCCTATTGATATGATCATATAAATTTTATCCTTCATTTTGTTTATGTGGTGTATTCTGTTAATTAATTTGAGGATATTGTAGCAACATTGAGTCCCAGAAGTAAATCCCTCTTGATCATAGGTACAGTGTTTTTAATGTATTGCTGGATTTTGGCTTGCTAACATTTAGTTGAGGATTTTTACATCTATGTTAATCAGGAATATTGCCCTATAAGTTTCTTTCCTTGTAGTTTCTTTATCTGGTTTTGGAATTTGGATAATGCTGGTAAAATGAGCTTGGGAGACTTATCTCCTCTTGAATTTTTTGGAATACTTTGAGAAGGATAGGTGTTAGTTCTTCTTTGAATATTTGATGAAATTCACCTGAGAAGCCATCTTGTCCAGGTCTTTGTTGGCTGGGAGTTTTTTGATTACTGCTTCAATTTCATTAGTTCATTAGGTCTATTCAGATTTTCTAATTCTTCCTGATATAGTTTTGGAACATTGTGTATTTCTAGGAATTTGTCCATTTCACCCAGGTTGTCCGATATGTTGATGTATAATTGTTTGTAATATTTTCTTATAACCCTTTATATTTCAATAAATTCTGCTGCTTTGGGTTGAAATGCTCTGAAAATATCAATTCACTCCAATTGGTCTAGTGTATTATTTAAAGCCATTTTTTCTTGGTTGATTTTCTGTCTTGGAAGATCTATCTATTGATGTCAATGATGTGTTAGAATCCCTCACTGTGATTGTATTACTGTCAATCTCTCCCTTTATGTCCATCTAGGTTTACTTTATATATTTAGGTGTACCTGTGTTGGGTGTATAGATGTTTATAACAGTTATCTCCTCTTCTTGGATCGATCCCTTTATGTCCCTCTTTGTCTTTTATTTTAGTCTTTGTTTTAAAGCTTTTTTGTCTGATAGAAATATTGCTGCCTCAGCTTTTTTTTCTTTTTCCATTTGAAAGAAATATCTTTCTCTATCCCTTTTCTTACAGTCTCTGTGTGGCTTTTGTTCTGAGGTAGGTGTGTTGTAGACAGCAAATATATGGGTCTTGTTTTTTCCGTTCTGCTACCCTGTGTATTTTTGTTGTTGTTGCTTATTCATTTTAGAGAGAGAGAACAGATAGAGAGAGAGGGAGCGGGAAGGAGGGAGGGAGGGAGAGAAAGAGAGAGAGAGAGATTGATTTGTTGTTCCACTTATTTATGTATTTGTTGATTGCTTCTTGTATGTGTTTTGACCAGAGATCAAACCTGCTACCATGGCGTATTGGATGACATTTTATATAACTGACTTACCTGGGCATGGCCCAGCTACCCTATGTCTTTTAAGTGGAGAATTTAATACATTTATATTTAAAGTGTTTTTTAATAGGTACACATTTATTACCATTTTCTTTTTAATTGTGTTCTTTTTTTCCTTATTAAAAAAAAGGTTTAACATTTGTTGTAATATTGTTAATGAACTTATTTAGCTTTTTCATGTCTGGCAAGCTCTTTATTTCTTCTTCGGTTTTAAATGTTAGCCTTGCTGACCAAATAGTCTTGTTCTTTATCACTTTGAATATTTCATGCCAATTTGTTCTGGCCTGAAATGTTGCTGTTGAGGAATCAACTGACAGTCTTATGGGAGCTCCCTTGTAGGTAACTAACTGTCTTTCTCTTGTTGTTTTTAAGATGCACTGTTTTTCTTTAACCTCTGCCATTTTAATTATGTTGTCCTGGTGTTTGCTTCTTTGGGTTCATCTTATTTGGGGATCTCTGTGCTTCCTGGACTTTTACGTCTATTTTTTTCACCAGATTAGGGGAATGTTCATTCATTATTTCTTCAAATGGGTGTTCAACCTCTTGCTCTCTCTCTTCTACTTCTGATACTCCTATCATGTAGATGTTGTTACACTTGACATCGCCCCAGAGGTACCTCAGACTATCTTCATCTTTTTAAATTCTGGCTGTTTCTGCTGCGTAGGCACGGGAGGGGACAAATTGTAAAGTAATGCCAACTTCTATCAGTATTCAGACTGGGGGCAGGTCAGCCAAAGGCACAAGTAACTCCAAGATCTGCTTCTGCTTGCAGCCTGCCTTGTAGGCTCAGTCACTGAAAGAGCCTCTGGCAGTACACACATTATGTGAGTAGGTTCTCAGTAAGTCACCAGGTAGGGGCTAGTGGTGTTCATCGGTAGTGTTCACACAATCAAACTTGGTGAACATTCTCGGCCTGAGGCCACTCAGCAAAAGTCTCAGGGTACATCAAGGCCAGCCTCTACCTGTCTGGGTCCTGTGAACCTTTGAGGCGGGATAGGGTATTGGAGTCGTCAGGGTGAGGACAGCAGAGTTCATGAGACTAAAACAGATTAAGATTTGCTCATGTGTTGGAAGGATGCTGCATAGGAATGATGGTTCTGGTCAGGCATGTGAGGGAAAAATGGTCCTTACCCACAGCCACAAAACTTAGTCTGACCTATGCATCACCAACACTCTGTGTCTGCCCGGACCTCCTTAAGAGCCTTCCAAGAAAGTCTGCAAGAAAGCAGGCCCAGGTTGGCCACAGCCAGAACGCTGCTCCTCAGGGCATCAGGTTGGCAGGACAGGGCCAGAGGAAGTCAGGAGGGTGGGGCTAGTGAATTGCTCTTGGCTGATGCCCTATGGATTGGAGTGCTCAGCCCAGGAAAGATGGTATCTTTGGGCAGAGTGGGAAATAGACTTAGCACAAGGACTTTGGCAGCTATCCCTTCCGCCCTCTCCTTGTATATTCTAGTTGGCTCTGCCCTGCCATCCTTCAGCTGGAACCTGGGGTGTGTGCCTGTAAACAAGATTTGTATGCTGGCCCTTTAAGAGGGCACCTGGTTTTCTACTAGACCCCTCAAATCCCCCACCCTCTACCCTCATATCTCATAGCCAGATGTTATGTTGGTGTCTCTTCCTTGCTCTGTTGCTCCAGACTGGGGAGCCCAGCATGGGATTGAGACTCCTTGCTCCTTGGGGGAACCTTTGTATCTGGGGATTCTCTACTGTCTCACGAATGTGCAGGGTCAGTCCTTTTTGCATCTCTGTCCTCCCTAACAATCTGGATGTGGCTTCTTCTGTGTTACTTGGTTATAAGACTTCCCCTCAGCTAGTCTTCAGTTGGTTACTCAGGTTGATTGTTCTATAATTTAGCTGTAATTCCAGTTTGGTCCTGGGAGGAGTGTACCTTCCACCTCCCCCCCAACCATTCTTGCATCCCCCGCCATCTGTGTATCTTCTGTGGTGAGGTGTCTGTCTAGACCATATGCCCAATTTTTAATTGGATTGTCTGTTTTCTTATCATTGAGGTTTAAATTTTTTATTATATATTTGGATACCAGGTTTTTATCAGAAATGTGTTTGAAAACAACTTCTCTGATTCTGTGGCTTATCTTAAAATCAGTTAGAAGACTGCCATCCACAAATATGTCCTCCTGCCCCCTCTCTCCTGTTCTCCCTACCCTCAGGGGCTTCTTTCTCTTCTTCCAGGGAGAGCCTGGTGACACCTCTAGGACCTGTGTTCCCTGCTGAGGGGTGGAGGTCCCATTTCTGGGCAGATGAAAGATATATCACTGACCGTGACCTCAGATGGCCTCCTCAGACCCAGTGGACTCACTTGACCTAACTTTGAAGGAGACGAGGACTCTGGCTTTCATCCCCACATAGCAGAGCCCCACTCACAGGAGCTGGATGTTCTGGGCATGAGGGTGGGGGTGCTGGCACAGGATGGGGGCTGAGGTCACTGCTGGAGGATCTCTATGGATTGGGTGCTGTGGCCTGCCCCAAAGCCTCAAGCCTGATGCCCTGAGCTTCTGGCACCTTCTCTGAAGCCCCTTTTAAGGTCTCTTCTGCTCACCCAAGTTGAAGTGGGCCCTGCTGTTGCAACTGAGCACTTCACCTGGATAGAGCACGCTGATAGTGGTCCCTGTGGCTGGCTGAGCCTCCCTAGAATTGCTTTGCTGTTAGAGAGGAAGGGGCTCTGCACTTGGAGGGAGAGGCAGCAGGCCAGAATGTGCCACATTCTCCAGTGTGCTAGATGGCAGGGCTAGGCCACTCAACTCAGGTAACTGATGGAGCAGGGTGGGGCTGGTGTGGGCTAGAGGTAGGGGTGAGGAACAGAACATGTGACAGGTTATAGGGCAGAGCAGAGGCAGGATAGATGGGACCTTCCAGCTGGGCCTGTCACTCCCAGGTACCTTCATCTCCTTTACTCCAGGCCCTCCTCCCTCCCTCCCTGAGGTCTCAGCACTCCTGCTTTCCCAAACAAGACTTCAAGTGGACAAGGTGACCTCAGATGTAGGGAGCTGCCCAACATGTTAAAATCATGTTTACTTACATTAGACCGAGAATTTCCACATCTAGAGGCATGTCCTAAGTATAAAAAGATTTATGGATTCTGATGTCCCCTTTAGCACAATGATGGGAGTGAAAAATTGGAAATGGCTCTTGTTCCACACAGTAGGGGCTCTAGAAATTCTGATGTGGGAACACACATAATGCCAAGGAGGAAGAGGGCTGACTGCCAGTTTCTGCCCCTGTGGAAATGAGGTTCCGGAAGGGCACACCCCTGGGAGTCCTCCCTGCACAACATCCACAAGTACACATACACACAAGTGAACATGAACAGGTACTCCCCACACACACACAAACACATGAGTGTGGGAACACAGGTACAAACATGCACCCATGCTGACACCATGGGGACACACAGGGAATGGACTGGAACTGTGAGCACCCCTTGTTGGGGCTCTTCCCACTGGAAGGACTTGTTCTTTACTTGATTCTGAATTATATTATAATATTTTCTTGTCCTGAATTCTTTATAAATGAAAAATAATTAATGTTCTTTACTGCATAGATGAGTGATAAATGGGTTACACTGAACATGTGACTTTGATATTTTTAGAACTATCAAAGTCACATGCATTATAAAAAATTTAGACATCATCTCAAGGAGAAGATAAGAGATTTGCAAGTGTCACTTCAGAGGTGACCATCATGTGTTGCCTGGTAGATGTCTCTCAGGCTCCGCCTCTCTCATTGGTTTGTCACAGGCAGACTCATTTTCACAGATGTGTGTCTGCCTGTTGAAACCACATGTATGTCATCTGATAGGCAGGATCCTGGATGGACATGGTTGGTCCACTTGTCTCACATGGGAGGACCCCTGAGGTCTTTATCTGTTGGCATATAGAGATCCCTGCACCCACTTTAGCAGCTGCTCAACTTCCCTCATCCATGTGCACCAGGATTGGTAGATCCCATCCCCTCTCCATGGGCATTAGTGTTTTTGCCATTTCCTGGCAATTACATCAGTGCTCTGATGGGTAGTGTTGACAATGCCATCTTGAGCAATTGTGCAGGAATTTCTGTGGGGTAACCTGCCAGGATGAGCACTACCAGGTGAAGGTGTGCACCTGTGGACCTTTGATGGGTCCTGCACACTGTTCTCCCAGAGGAGGCGCCTTTCTCCTCCTTCTCCAGGGGAATCTGTTGGGGCCTCTGTTTCCTCACTTGGTCCCCAGGGCTGATCACCACCATACCAGAATCCTACCAATCTGATAATGATGGTGCTCTCTCCCCAGTGTTGACAGTGCATGTGTCCCTATCAGGGAGGGCAGCCATCTCCACATGTAGAGGCATGTGCACTGCCTCTTGTTGGACGTGCATGGGCTTGCCCTGTGTCCCTTTAGAAAACACCTTCCTTTGAGATTTTGCTGCACTGTAAGGGTGTTAAATGTTTCTCTGGCCTTGGGTTTGAGTAATGCTTTCCATCTTGTGTTTTTTTTTAAACCTCTAAATGGCTTTATATTATAATTATATTTTTAAAAACCTACCAGCTGTTTGCACACTAGTTTCAGCAATGTGTTTTTTTTAATTATATTTTAATGATTATGCTCTTAACAGTTGTCCCAATTTTTCTCCCTTTGCCTCCCTCCACCCAGCTTGCTCAGGCAATCCTCACACCACTGCCCATGTCCATGGATCATGCATATGTGTTCTTTGGCTACTTGATTTCCTATGGTGTACTTTATATCCCCATGGCCATTCTGTAACCACCAACTGGCCTTTCTCAATCCCTTCATCCTTTTTGCCCACCCCCTACACCCCTCCCATCTGAAAACCATCAAAATGTTCTCTGTATCTATGATTGTGTTTTTGTTCTACTTATTTATTTTTTTAGATTCAAATGTTGAGAGATATGTATTTGTTGCCACTTTATTGTACATACTTGTTTTCTTCTTCTTAAAGAAGATCCTTTAACATGCTGGCTCTGTGGCTCTGTGGAGGGAGGCCTCAGAAAACGTACAGTGGCCTCTGCCAGAACTTCTGTCTGGGAGAGAGCTGTCCTGTAGTTCTCGCACTGATGCCGGTCAATTCAATTCCTTCCTGTATGTCTCTGCTGTCCTTGTGCTGCAGCTCAGAGGGAGTGTATCTGAATAAGTTTGTGTATGGGCCCTTTAAGAGGAACTGCCAGGGAGTCTAGCAGTTTCTGTCTTACATAGCCTCAATCCCTGTAGGGTTTTATAGCCATAAGTTATGGGGACTACTCTTCCCAGCAGCCCTGGACTGGGGAGCTTAGTGTGGGGCTGGGACCCTTTGCTCCTGATTTATCCCTCCCTATTTCTATCCACCACACGTGGGTGTGGTGCCTTCCCATTTTGCCTGTCTGACACTCCTACCAGACTTTATGTAATTTCTTCTTTAATTCCGTAGTTGTAGGACTTCCATTCAGCTTAATTTCTGATGGTTCTGAATGATGGTTGTTTTATAGTTTAGTTGTAATTTTTATGTGATTGTGTGAGGAGGCAAGCCATGTTTACCTACATGGGCATCTTGACCAGAAGTCCAGCAATTTATTCTTTTAAATAGAGAAATATAATTGAATTGAGGAATGCGTGTATAATCTATTATATAATGTGTAATCTAAAAGTTTCTTTTTTATTGTATTTAATTTCTATGCTATTATAGTTGTCCCCCTAGCTTGTGGTTTGTCTTTCCAGATTTCTGCACTTTTGTTGTTTTTGTTTCGGATACCGGAAGAGCCAGGTGTTGCCTGACTGACTTCTGGCCCCGGAGTCCCACTTGGCACAGAGGTCTCTACCACGAGATCATGCACACGCTTACTGAAGGGGCTTCTTTTATTCTGATCTTGAATCTGTTTGGGATTTCCCTTTCAAATAACAAAAACAAAAATACGTGAGCAAACACAAAAAGGCATCTATTATCAGATTCCATTTATAGGAAATGCCTAGAAAGGGTAAAGGACCACAGGTAGAAAGCAGATCTGGGGTTGCCAGAGGCTTGAGAACTGGGGAGTGGAGTGAGTACTTGTGGTGCAGGGTTTCCTTTTGTGGTGATGGAACATCCTGCGACTAGAGAGTGGGGGTGATGCTTGCACAGCATTGTGAATGTACATCATGCTCAGGAATGACCCAGTTTACAATGTAAACAATAGCTTTTATTTATTACTTAAAATGAATCACACCACAGAGAACAGGAAAACGTCAAGGGAGGGGGTAAAACAAATTCCTCTGCGGGGAGAGGAAGAGCAAGTTCAACAGGTGGCTCAAGAGCTGGCCCTGACGCATCTTCCTGAGGTGGCTCCTCGTCTGCAGCAGGAGCCAGGGCTGGTTCAAGGGAGGGCTCTTCAGGCAGGGGTGGTGGGAACTCAGGTCACAAGATGCTGCACAGTTGGGTCCTGGCTCCAGAGCTGTGGCTGGAGCAGCTGCTGGAGGTTATGATGGCTGGAGGTGGACACCCCTCCAGGTCTGGAGCGGCCTCCTGGTCTGCCCCTGCATGGAGCTCCTCTGGGTGTACAACAGGTGTTGAAGCAGGAGCTGGCTCTGCCTCCTGGGCTGGTGCTGGAGTTGCTAGAGGAGGAAAGATCACCCACGTGTATGCATTTCGATGTGCTCCCTTGCCAAAGACAGGACACAGCCAGGGCCTTCCAGAGAAGCTGCAGCCCGGGACCCACCCCAGAACAGCTCCCCCACGGCCAGTCCAGCACATAGGTGGTCTGAGACCTGTCTTCGCTCCTGCCTAGCCGGTGCGGGTGCCTGAGTGTCTAGCCCCACCTCTCCCCATTCCCATGTGTAAGCTCCCATGTACCTCCATCCCCATCCTACCCCACCCCAACTTCTTACCCTCGGTTTCTGCTTCCTTAAGCTCCAGGTCATGCCCTACGTGAACCCCTTTACACACACATACACACATGGGGAGGAGACACAGGGCTGCTCAGGTGGGATGAGAGTGGTGGCCCGACCTGAACAAACCCACTGCAGGCCTCCCCTTGTTACCTCTGGGTCCCCCCATGAAAAGGGCCACAGGCATCTGGGCTGCGAATGGACCCAGTCCCAGCCGTGGCTGTAGAGGAACATAGTATCATTACTGCCTCTTTTGAGGCCACAGCCTGGGGAGAGGGGCAGAAAACAAGAAAACAGCCCATCCGTGCAAATGTCTCTAGCCAGGTGAGCTGGGTAGGGCAGTTTTTGAATGTAACTGCTTTGTTACCAGGGTTCCGAGTTCTGCTGGGCTGTTATCAGGAAGAGAGGTCACTGCCCTTGTCTGAGCTGTGCTAGTGCTGTGCAGTTTTCTGTAGAAATCTTGTCAACTTTGGTTACATTCGTTCTAGATCTTTGAAATACTTTTGCTGTGAATAGCACATGTAAAAATGTGTATTTTTCATTGCTTTGAATAATACGGTGATTTTTAATATTCATTGTATATTTAGCAGCCTTGTTAATTCAGTTATTAATTTTATTCATCATACCTTCTCATTTTTTCACACATTCTAGTAAAAGTGAGGTTGACTAGCTCCTACTCAAGGATAGACACATCCAGTGTGCTGTCAGAAATTGTCCTGAGGAGCACGCCTGGACTGCTCAAAATGTCATTCCTTCAGAAAGTTTGAGGAAAAACTTCCCTGCTTTTAGATTATTAACCTAACTTGAACTGTGGGCTTCATCCCTGGGCAGAAGCCGCTTGAGGAAAACGGCATCTATGGAGATAAAACATGCCAACTACCACCTGCCAGCACACTTGGTGAGGTCAACTGAGATCTCAGACGCTACGTCACTTCAGTGATGTCATCAGGAAGGAACATCTTGCGATGTGGGTTTCACCAATGGTTAAACACTTTTAGAGCAGTTTCACTCGCTGTGCTATGTGTAAGAAAGTATTTATAATTGAAATAAGGGGCAAAGAGGCACACAAAGTTTCAGTTTACTGATTTTCTTAAATCACAGAGCAATACATTACTTAATAAATCAGAACGTTAATGACAGTGACTTTATAGTTGATTCTTGTCAAGAGGACCACATTAATTCAGATGTAGCCATAAGAAGCCAAGTTGCCTGAATATTTAAAGTGGGGAAAGGTAGTAAAGAAAACATACACTTAAAAATTTTTATTTTTCAGTAGATTAGGTAACTATTTAAACCCTTGATGTCATTACCTTTGGCTGTATACCAGACCATCTAAAAACTTAGTAACTTAAACCAACGCACATTTATTTATCTTACAGCTCTAGGTTGGAAGTTTGGTCTGGGCTCGGCTAGGGGGTTCTGCTATCATGGGCCACACTCGGCTGATCTTTGCTGGGCTTGTTCTCGGGTCTGTGGTCAGCTGCCAGTCCTTTCAGAATGACTGGTCTGAGATGACTTACCTGGGTCCTTCAGCCCTGCCACCAGACTAGCTTGGGCTTATTGAAATGATGGTGTTGACAGGGGACCCAAGATCAGCAAGTGGAAGAGAGCATGCAAAAGCCGACTCCTGAGGTTTCTTGGGTTTCTTGGGGGTCAGGTCAGAACACACACAACTGGCTTCTGCTCTGTTCTGTTCTGTTGCCCAAGGCAAGTGGCAAAACCAACTGGAGGGGGCAATAGACTCCTTTTTTGAGGTGCAGAGTAAGGTGGCATTGTTTGGTCACCTTCTAAGCCCTTCCGCCCATACAACACACTGTAGTGCTTTATAAAATGTACTTTTAAGATAGAGGTTAAGTACTGGTATTTTAAGTCTATTTAGCTAACTAATAAGAAAAAGTAAGGAATTAAATGACTTCCTGTTGGGCTGTTAAAAGCCTTGCTTTAATAATGGAGGAAGTCCTGGAGTGAAGACTAAGGGATGAAACTTAAAAGATAAGTAAGACTGAAACACTAATTTTGGGCGTTCGCCAGCGATTGACTCACAGCAGGACCTACCTTCTACATCCTGAAAGAAAGGAGTTTTGAGTTATTGGCAAGGCCATTTTTTTCTAATAGTCTGAATGCCAGTGTTCTGTTGGGTATTAGTATCACTGCTAACATTACAAGGTTTAAAAGGGTCAAAACAAGACTTTGATGTCCCAAACTTAAGAGCCTTTTTTTTTTTTAACGTGTGTGTAGAAAGCCTATCCGGGATCACAGATTTAAAAGTATGACCACAGAGAACTGGTATTCCTAACGTTTCTTTGTACATGAAAGCAGATTTTTTTCCCTCTTAGTTTTCAGGAACGCAAATGAGAACTAACATTGGGTACTCACTTTTCAAGTGCAAATTCTGAAGTGTGTTAAACTTCTCGGTGGGAGAGCCCTGGGGTACAAAAAGGAAAGCCCATTCTGTGTTCCAGGGCCTGGTGCACTACAGGAACAGAGAACCGCAGTTTAAAACGTTAAAAAGCAACACATTATTTCTGATTGATTTAAACAGATTTGAGAAGGGGAAATGACCATAGGATTCTTGAAAATGAAACCGAGAGGCTTTCATACAGGGTTGAAGACTTCCCAGTGGAGAACAATGGTCGTGTCCAAATAAATGGATTGAAAGTCTCTGCAGAGATTTGGAGTGGGGTGGGTGGTGGAGGGAGAATTGCATTTTTAAAACTGTTGGCGCACAGCCTCTGGAGAACTCATCTACGTATAAATCAGACCATGTCATTCCAGAGCATAAAGCCCGCTGGTGTCTTCCTGTTGCATTTCAAATGAAATCCAGTCTTGCCAATGTGTCCTACAGAATAGGCCTTGTGTAGCCTCGCTCAGGCCATCCTGTTTTCCTAGCCTACTGCATGGCGTTCTCTGCCTGGCTCACCGGGTTCCAGGCACACCTGGCTCACTCCTGCCTCTGCGCTTCTGCCCTGGGCAGTCTGTCCCTTAGCCTGGAAAGCTCTTCTGTAGATTGACTAGTCTCTCAGGTTCAGGTCCACCTCATTCTTCAGGGCTTTTCCCTGTCAACCCATCCAAAGCCTCCCACAGACCAACTGTTCTCTACTCAGTACCTTATTTCCTTTATAGTACTACTAGTTAACCTTTTTTCTTTGTAAATAACTTGCATTTTTTTGTCTCCTCACACTAGAATGTATCAGGGACCTTGTTTTGTACATTGCTATGTCTCCTGTACCTTTCACTGTGCCTGCTGTTCAAGAATATTCACTGAGCCCTGGGCAACGTGGTTCAGTTGGTTGGAGTGTCATCCTGTAGCTGAAAGGTTGTAGGTTTGACCCCAGGTCCAGGCACGTATAATCCCTGGTCTGGGTGCTTATGGGAGGCAGCCAATCGATATTTCTCTCTTACGTCAATGTTTCTGTGTCTCCCTTCCTCTCTAAAAAGCAATGAAAAAATTTCCTGAGTGAGGATAAAAAAAATGTTTATGGAGCAAAAGAATGAAGGAATTCATTTTTAAAACAAAACCACAGTTGATGTATAAAGTTATTCTATCTTAGTGTACATTGTTTGCAATTATAAAAGGAGAGCATTGTATGCAAATCTCTAAAAAAACAACAAAGTATTTTCTCCTCTGTGTGTTACATCATACTGACATCAGCTGTCACATAGACCCTTTAACATTTGGTGATTATAGCACGTGTTTAACTCCAGAGGGGGGTTGGTGGGAAATGCTCTCTTTTTATCTATTGTCACCTGGAATATAGGTGAAAAAATCCAAATTGCAGAATAACTAGGGCAGTGGACCTCCAGTGATTTGTGTGGCCTAGGAAAAATTTATGGAACATTTATTGCTGTTTATTTTCATCTCATTTTTAAAAATTTCTAAGTTTGTTTTTTTTTGGCAATATATTTAGTTCATTAATTGCATAGTAGATATATATATGTGTGTGTATATATATATAAACACATATAAATATATAAATGTATATATTTATATGCACATATAAATATATATAAATACATATTTTCACATGTGTTTTAAAGCATATAGCATGTTTCTGTATGACCTGTATGCACCATATTTATATGTGGGATGTATCCACCAACGTGAAGTTTGAAAATGATGAAGAATTACACTATGAGTAGTTTTGACTCTGGTGACAATTTCTGTGGGAGGATGTTAGCATATTTTCTTAAAGTATTGCTTTTAAAGAATGTTTTACAAGACAATACGATAACACATATAAGTCTATGATTAAAAATATTAAGGGAACATAATAAAAGAAAGGTTTAATATATTCAGTTTGCAATGGAAACATCACTGGGCATACCAAAAAAAAAAAACACAGAAATTCCTAAATAGGTGGCATATGAATTTGGGATTTGATCCCCTCTAAGTAATAGTTAGGTATCTCTCCTCCCTGCCCTTCCCAGCACACACTGTCCTTTCCTGCCTGCCAGCCCCACTTCCTGCTGGCTCCCCAGGCGTGACATTCGTGTCTATACCCGGCTACTCCCCTACCTGGGAACATAAAAATCTGTGTTTCCAAATGCCTCTATGATTATGCCAGCAGAGAAGTTTGGTTGATGTTATTATTTACCATTTCCTTTTCTTTTAGTTGTACAGGCCATTTGTTTAATATTACAATCCATCTTTAGAAAATTTGGTTTTGAGAAGATTACAATTGATACATCTCATTTGCAAGTAGGTTTTAAAAACTTTAAACTTTTTTTGATATCTGTACTGGGTATTTTGTTTGAGTGTTTTGTAGAAGTATAATAAAAATGACAGTATTTTACAAAGTCTTTTTCCTGAGGTCTTGAATATATTTTTCTGAAAGAGTGACTATGGGAAAAATATTTTTTTCATTGCTAGACTGCTACATCTTGGTATGGGAAATGCATAGTGCTTTTATTGCTGCAGGAAATTTTTGTACTTTATTATCAGATCACTTTATAATGCCACCTGCTTTTGAAAAATATGGTGTGTCTTCATTTCTTCTTTCAATATGGCTTGTTGCCCTTAGCAATTTTATAATAAAGTGCACTCGGGCTGGTATCTTTCCACCTGGGTAACTGTCCTGTATGTCTGTGAATTCACCATTGAACACAGCCCTACCTACTCACAATGAGTTAACCTGTATCCTTGCCAAAATTTAAATAAAAGAGAAAAAAACTTTGTAAGAGAGTACTCCATAGTAATATACAAAATAAATGTGCCTTAAGGTTATATAAACATGTTTGCATGTTGCTAATTCAGTTACTAACGTGAGAATTTAAAAAATCGATTTCTGGTTAATCATTTCTACTTTCAAGGGCAGCTATAATCTCTTGACTTAAGATACTTAAGTACATAATAATGGTTCCTGAGTTAAAGATTGACCCTGTGGAGAATTGGCTCATTGGGTAAATTTTCATTTGTGAATTATTTATCCACTTAGGACATTGACCGTCAAATATTTTTTCTTCCGAGACCCTCTTACCCTTCCTTCCCACACTCAGATTTTAAGGTATTTTCCTCCTTCATTTGGGCCAGTTCTTATTATTGTTTCTATGCCAGTTACAGGAGAAAACTTTCTTTTTTTTTTTTTTTTTTTACTTCACCCAAGCTAGCGATCTCTACTGTATAGAGATGATAGAAGCAGAATGCTGATAATAAAGAAAATTGGCCTGCGTTCTAAACCCTCTCCTGAGACTAACCAGATGTGTGTCCTGAGGTTATACGTTTCATTACGTCCTTTTTCTTCATTGTCTGCTAAGTGAGGGGGCTGCTCAAGATGATCTAATTTTTTCTGACTCTTATCAATCTATGTTTTTTTTAAGGAGACGGGTAAATGTGAAGAAGGTCCTAACAATAAAGGAGAGTGCAGTATAACTGAATAGAATGAGTGTGCAGGTTGAGAGAGGAAGAGTGTATATTGTCTGTAATTCATGTTTGTTTTCTCTAACCTTTCTTTAGGTTATGTTTCTGTTTGGTTTAATAACCATTCATTTGGTTTTTGTAATTTTTCTACTCTGAATGTTGTTCATAGATTTTCAGAGAAAAATGGGATTAGTCAAAATTGGGAAATTGGAGAGAATATTCTTTAATTCCACCTTTCCCAGCTGCTTATGGTGGCTTCTCACCATTCCACTTTCTATCTCTGTTGCTGGCAGTGACTTGAAAGAACATTCCTTGGAAATGAATGTTTCTCTCCTGGGCTAAGAGAGAAGCTGAGCTGCCATGAGAGATGGGGACCTGATCTATTCTTGTACTCATCTGTTCACTGACAAACGTCAGTGCAGCGTCTGACCCATTTAACAGATTTGTTTTTTTTTTTAAATTGGTGACAGCATTTACTTTATGTCATGTAAGCCTGTGAACTAAATGTCCCTCAAGGCGTGCCACCTGCAGTTCTCACTTAGGACAGAAAGAGAAACTTGGGTATCATCCACAGTGTTTTGACTTCCGTGCCTAGAATTTCAATTGTTTCAAGATCATGTACTAAAACTACCCTAGAAACACCTAAGATCGATGGGTTTAGAAAACAATGAACTAAAACAGGCCTTGAAAATTTTCTTCTTATATTTAGAATTTTTTCTTGACATTAATTAACTGTTCTAGGACAATGGTTCCCAACCGTGGCACTATTGCCATTTCAGTCCTGGTACATCTTCGTTGTGAGGGCTGTAGCATATTGGACAGGATTCCTGGTCTCTACCTTTAAATTGCCATTAGACTTTTGTATTATGACAACAACAAATGTCTCCAGACATTGTCAGGTGTCACCAGGGGAATGGGGAAATCAAGGCACGGCTCCAGAGCTTTGATGACTGTGAGGAAGGACTTGCAGATAAGCTGTCTGTGAGTAGGCAAAGTCCGTTTCTGTTAGAGGTCTAGTAATGAAGTATTTAAAGTGATTAAAAGGCTCCTCATTTTGTTTTGAAAATAATCTTAAGGAAGAAAATAATCATTGATGAAAGGAGTGGTAAATTCTCAACAAAGTGATTTTAAAAATTTACCTTTCATAGTAAGTAAAATGTATCTCATATTGCTAGATTTCTACTACATATTGATGGACATAAAGCAAATAAAATGTAAATAATACTGAGTGAAACCATATTACCCATAACATACTTTAAAAGCTAAATATATTTTAAACAATAAAAAATGTTGCATGCATTAAAAAGAGACATCCTTTTGAGTTTTAAAATAAGGAAAAAGAAAATCAGGGATAATGAGTTGGGAATGACGCTTTCATTATCCATTTACAAACACCCAAAGATTAAAATAATAAAATCTGTGTTCTGTCGTTTGGGTAGGAAGTGACTGGGTTGCATGTCTGTCTGTACTTGGTGAGATCAATCAGTTCCTCCCTTTTAAAATCTTCTTTTGGAAAAATGGAACAAGTAGCAGAGTCCCCTTGCATTTTAACTTTTCTATGCAAGTTCCTCTAGTGTCACATAAAGCAAGATTGAAGTTACCACATGTAATAATCATTTAAAGAAATTAGATGCTTTTTCTAAAGCTATCCTGCTTTTCAAATCAGAATTATAGTTCCGTTTTTAGGGGGAAAAATAGGTAGGCAGTGAGATGAGTTTTTTTTCCTCTCTATCTGTTCATTCCTCCTGGCATACCTCATTTTTACTTCCTGAAGGAGAAAGAAACAATCAAACTTAATAATGTCATTTTGCCATTTCTGAAAGTAACTAATATTTGCGTGTACCTCAAATGTAAAGTTATTTGAAATTTTATAGAGATGCTGTTGATAGTAACTTGGAAAGTGAATCTTGTTATATAAAAGCAGACTATTTATTGGCTTTTCCCTGTATATATTAAAACTAAACATAGAAAGAGCCTTTTATGGTATCCATATTGATAGATACTGTTTTCCTCTTCAGTTATTCTTATAATTCAGTTGATTTCTCCAAAAAATTATGTGTATTTACTTATAGTCACTTGTTATTTTCATATGAAGTTGTAGCCAAGGTCAAAAATGAGATGATTGAGTTATTCCTTTGTATTTATATATAATATCTCATAAACTCCCTGTTGGCTCCCCCACCCTCGAATTTCTTGTGATGAAACAATGTTTAGGCAAAATAGAGAAAATGTAAAGTTTCTGATATGATGTACTATTATGTGAAAGTGTATGAAAATTTGAGATGTTTTGAGTTTCTTATATGGAAATAACTTTAGTTTTGAGTATTTTATCTAGAGGTGTATTGGACGTGCAGTTATTTTCTTCAGCGTTTTATTTAACCTAATAACCTTGCTTTGTTGCCCTTCTTTGTCTCAGCAGTGTTGGTCATAATTGAACTGAGGCTTTTGGTGCTGCATGTATTTAAACTATGTTTTTCATAATCCTCCCAGATATTAGTTAATTGAATGTGGCCATTTCAAAAACGTTATACAAATTATTTCACATGGGTGTGTTGAAGTGTGCTTATCTTTGTCGTCTGTGGAAGGTGGCACACCTTTGATGTCAAAAGTTCCCATTTTCATTATATCCCACACAGAGACTTTTAGCAGTGAGAAATAGAACTTTTCTTGCTATGATATGAAACACCACTTTTTCTTTTAATCACTGTATTTCTATGTGGATATTTTCCAGTTATATATTTGCCAGTTATTGATCTTCCTTTGCATTCTATGAAACAGGTTTTAAAAATGGAGTGGTGATTTTGGATGGGTAGGGGACAGGGTCGGGGCAATGAGTGACCCAAATGTGAAGTGAGTGGTCCTCACATAACGCAGTGAATCTTCAGAGTCTGCTTGTTAGGAAGCCAAGGACCACAAGGACTCAAGATTTCTACCTCGTTGTTTTAGTGCCCAGGCCAGAAAACCTAGACTTCTTTTAAAGCTTTATCTTTATCAGTGACTATTACAGAAGTCCCCATTGCCGCGCCCAGCCCCACCCCGCTTTGCCCACCTCCACCCAGCAACCTAGACTATTTTTCGAGCTGTGCTATTCAGGGCTGTTCGAACATGTAGCAATAGTTGGCACTGCCCAGGAGGGCAGCTGCTAGCCACATGTGGCTATTTCAACTTAAATTTAAGCACAAGGAAATATTTACTTCCCCACTCTCACACACTGTGTTTAATACGGTCCGGTCCGTATACTAGTCAGTGCTGATAAAGATCGTTTATGTCCTGCAGGAAGTTACAGCAGCGGACAATGCAGAGGATTCTTGCCGTAGACCAGGGTGAAAGTATTTAGAAACTGTCTTCTCTCAGGAAATCCTCATGAATAAGTGAAATGCTGAAAGTTGATTTTGTTCCCTCATTTGTGTGTGTCCTTTAGCTGTGGCTGTGCACCAAGGGCCCAGAGAATTCACAGGCTGCTTCGGGAGCCTCCGCCAGGCCTGCTGCAGACTCCAGGCCTCTCCACCCTTACAGCCTCAGCTGCAGTAGCTCGGCTGCTATGTTTTGTGTACAAATGGTTGCTTCCCGTCAATGACTGGAAATCTGTTCTTGTTGATTTGTGGAGGCCTAATTGATTTGGGAGGTTGATAAAAAGAAGCCACCGCATTTTGGCACTTCCTCCTTACTTCACCGTCCTCCCCAATTTAATACATAGGTGTTTAGGTTAAATATTATTATGACATCATTGCTTCTAATATGGCTAGAATACAGAGTGTGGGGTTGTTATATGGCAGGAGGAAAGAAAATGTTTAAAGAAAAAGAAGACAACTAATTCTCTAGTGACAGGAGTCACTTTTTTTTCTTTTTGTATATTCTTATGGAGATTTTTTTAATGCTTAATTCTTTACCATTCCCTTTTTTCAAAATAATGATTTGATTCTTTAACTTCCTCCTAGGGTGACTGATAAAATTGTTTAAAATTATTTTGAAAAATATGATCTCATGGACTCAGTAGGTTGTGTTTCAGTTTATTGCAGTGACTATCCTTTCTGCCACTCATATTTTTCTACGTCTGATGGCAGCCTCATCACCTTGGCTCTTTTTTCGGTGTAACCTAGCAGAACCCGAAAGCTTTCTTGCTCCTTGGTACAGTGAGATGCTCCATACTCGTTTTTTATTCCCTACATGACACCTATAGTCACTGATTTTTCTAAGGGACTCTTAGAATATTCTTAAAAGAAGAAAAGCTCCTTTTCGCCTTTTTTCTCCTATTTTAATACAATATACAGAAACGCATTCCAGACAAAAGAGAAAGCTGAAAAAATCCTGCAACATATGTGTTGGTTTGAATATGAACATACTTATTACAGGAAGAGGTTTCACTATTCACCTGATGGTAAAGAATTGGGGAGGTGTCAGCCTACGTGACCCCTTGGACCAATGATGGGTTCAGGCTTTTAGGGCACGTGTAGTTTTGTTGTTCCATTTCAGGTTTTATTGCAGATGCTGGCCCTCTGAACTGTCAGCTTCTCTAACCACACATGTACATAAATACAAAAGTAGATATTCAGCTCATTAGAAATCAACAAGGTTATTATTTCTTAAGATCTTTGTACTGTGACCAATGAGAAACCAGAGAGTTTTAAATATTTTAAAATTTATTTTAAGCTCATCTAAAGGGTTCACTTTTATGTGCACGTCCCAGTTAATGAGAGGCACAAAGGGCAAGGCGTGTTAAAAATCAGAGAGTGGGCCTCTGCTGAGGGTGATTGGACAGAAGCAGAATAATTTGCAATGTAAGTTAAACCAGGGTAACTTTAATATCTTCTAACCCCTTTTCTTGCTCTGGAGAGGGCTTGGCAATCTTTTCTCTAGGCTCATGGAAATTATTTGTAATATTCATTATCCTCATTGTTTTTAATATAATTGATTCCTTTAAATCCTATTTCCCATTTTTGCTCTAAAATGTAAACTTCACTTTACCGATAGGCATGCCAGCATTTCCCTTTTGGCAATGTACCTGGGTAATCAACAAGATGCAGAGTGGGGTTTGGCTGGAATGAACCACGGGATAGGTTTTTATCTTCATACCTCAATTTCCTCTTGTCTTACATCTTGCCTGGGATAGCCCATTTATATATAAATCTCTGTGTGTGTGTGTGTGTGTGTGTGTGTGTGTGTGTGTGTGTTCATGTCTTAGATCCTGTTACTTCCAAGACCGAGGTAACATTTATAGGGTCACTTGGAAGAATTTGGTCTTCGTGTGCCATTTCAGTGGAGTAAGGGGAAAAGCCAAAGCACCTCCTTCCTGAGAGAGCATTTCATCCATCTCCATCTCTGTGATCACACCGAGTCATTATGGAGCAGTTGGCTCTGATACGCTTGCACAGACACAAATTGAGTCCGACAGGACTGATGTCGCCTGGACGTGGCTGTCATTAGAAATGCTGGCATGAGGATGGGAGTGGGGAAAGCAGGAGGGGGCTGGGAAGCTGATTCCTTTAGCATTTCTCCTATGATGTTTGGAGAGTGTAGCATTTGATAGCTTCGAACTGTTCGATAAGCTGTTTTCCAGATAAGATTAATAACAATAGCTGATTTAGAGCAGCTGGCGAGCCTTGGGTTTCAAGTAGATGTGTTTCAGCATGAGGCACGCTTCTACATGCCACCCACAAATCGACAGCACAGGAAAAAGAGTCTATTTAGTGGGATGGTAATTAGAGTGATTCCCCCTTTCCTTTTAGTTTTATCTTCCCTGCATTCAAACCACTCATGCAGAGTAATGAAAAAGATAATTATCTTAAAAAAAATTTATTCTCATACTCTAGCTCAGTTTCAGAAAAGGCAGTATAAGATCTGCATTACAATACTTTTTAAAAAGGTTATTTTAGTGGATTAGGTTATTTCTGGATAGCTCTAGTATTTCCTGTCAAAAATTTTGTATGTGTTGCAAATATTTCAATATGGAGAACTTGAAGATACACTGATTCATTCTGGAAACAAATTCTGATTGTCATTCTCATGTTCTTCCCACAATGACAGAGGAAGCTGTGGCATTCCATATTCTTTGTCTCTCTCTCTCGTGAGCCTACTTTATAAGATGCTCTGCAAGATTTATTCCAGGTTCTATAGGAACAATTATTTATCACCTAAAGAGTCAAACTTCAAATTATTGCTTGAAGCCAGTTATCGCTTCCCTTTTATTTCCATTCCCACCAGGACCACCATCACTCTCATGGTCTGTGCTGCTCCTCACCTGGGACTCCTGCTATGGCCTAATAGCGTTCTCTAAATCATCCCACATTCAGCTGTCAGTTAATCTTCCCAGAGCCTAGGTGCATGTTGTTCCTCGGCTCTCAAACATTGAATAGCTTTCTTTGTGGTTTGCCGAATAAAGGCTGGTTGACTTGGATTGGTATCACAGGCTTTCTGTGACTTTTTTTTTTTTAAGAACCATTTTCTCTTGCCTTCTCTTCTTTTGGTTTCCTAATGGATCCATCATGCCAACACAGTTTCTCAGTGTGGTCTCCGGACCAGCTACATCAGCATCATCTGGAAACTTGTTAGAAATGCAGATTCTTGGACCTGACCACAGACCTACTGGATCACAAGCTATGGGGGTGGTGCCCAGCGATCTGTTTCAGCAAACTGTCCAAGTGTTCTGGTGCACACGGACGTTTGAGGATGCTAAGCTCACCGGGCAGCTCACCTTTTCCCCAAAGTTCTTCTCCCGTTGCCCTACTTTTGCGTAGAATTCCTGAAATGCCCTTCTCTCTTTTTGGTAAAATCCTGCCTATTATATGCCAAGGTCCAGTGTGAGACACTGCTTTTTCCAGGATGTCATTCTTGATCCTATCTTTGATGGCATTATTTGATTTTCCTTCCTGGCACTAAACAACTTAGTAACTTGTACTAGTCATCTGATACATCGGTCTTCTAATCCCTACTAAGGTGAAAAGTCACAGAAGACAGAATTTGACTCATTTGTACCTCCCAGTACTGTGCTATATGGCATCTCAGATGCCCTGCACACAGTAGGCTCTCTAAAAATAGTTTGTGGCTTATTGATTTTACATAGAAGATTGCCCAGGAGGCATACAAAAATCCTGTTAAATCAAAGTGGCTCATGCTAACTATTGTTTTGACTTATTGAAGCCAAACTAGACTTGAACGTTGATGTGTCTTCAGGGAAGAAGCCAAATGCGCTAGTGTAAAAAATTCTAAACTCTGCTGCTTAGCTGAAGAAGTTGAATTAGCCCTGTCATTTCACCCGGTGCCAAGAAAGCAGCTTCCATTATTCTGTCCACGATAGACTTTCATCCTGCATAGCGGAGCCTCTCTGAAATTTTTCTTACAGCATTGGTGTGCTTTCTTCCACTGATGTACTCACGTAATGTTTCATAAGAGGTGACAGTTTCTTCTCATAGAGTGTTGCCCAAAAGGTAGCACAAACAGAGAGTGAAATTCAAGGTGGTTGGCTTTGGGATGGCCCGAAAATGGGAACAAGAGAGGCTAGGGCTGCCCCATTGTACAAGCCCAGTTATTTGCTTCCTAATACAAAGGCATCATGGTTACAATTTATTGTGTATTTATAATGGATTGTGTCTCTCAATGGTGGTTGTGAGGGAACAAGGGGAAGAGAGGGAGGAATCTAAGCCGCCTTTGTGTTTTCTACCCTCTCTTTTCTCTGTCTCTCCCCTTCCAGGCTCTGAAAGTGTTCCAGCTGAAATTTCAGATCGGACACACTCGCTGCGGCGTCAGAGGCAGTGATTCCCAGCTGCCAGCGCGTGCTGCCGCCGGGCTCAGGATGGTGCGGGTCGCCAGGCCGCTGCTGCTGCTCCTTGCTTTCTTCCTGCGCGCAGATGCTGAGAGTAAGCCATTCTCCCCCACTCTACGGGGCTGTGACCATAATGAGTGGTTTTGTTTGCAGTTGGCACCAGGCTCAGGGCCTCTGAATACGCTTCCTTTGGAAGTGAATCCTGAGACACTGTGGGGTCCTCCTTGGCCACCAGCCGTACTTTGAAAGGGATTATTGACGTGACTTCCTTACCATTTCCTCTCTCTCTTCATACCCCCTTTCCTTTTTGGTGCCTCTAACCGTCCTACTGTTCCGTCCCTTTTTCTTTTTATACTCTTAACCCGTTGGGTGGCAAAGATATTTTGAGACCACTGATATAACTCAAACTGGGGTTAACCAGTTACTGTTGCCAATAAGTAAATATTGTTCAGACCCATTAGAAATTTCTTTAGTTTTGTGGATATTTCTGTTTAGAAAAACGCACAGTGTCACATTGAGCCCAATTAAACTTCCAAGCCCCTTGTAGCTGTCATAGCAGCTGTTCCTATGTACTGTCTCCGACAGCTGTCGTCAAGTACAGTATTCAGACAAATCAAGCAGAACTGACAAATCTGTGGCTGCATGAAGGGTGTGGAAGTACGAGAAGTCTGCTGAGTAGGGACACCAAAGTTTGGATTATTGGGCTCAATTCATTAAACTGAGATTGTGGTCAATTGGCTTGCCAGTTAATGAGAAGATCATATCTACTTCATAATTAGGGAATCATTAGGTCTACCTTGTTTACATATGTTTCTTTTCCCATCTGTCCTGTGGCCTTTTGGAAGCGATAGTCCTGGAAAAAGGCGTGTCTGTGGCTTGTACTCACAGTTCCTCGGTAGTGATTTAACTCATATAAGGGTTGGTCATTCTCATAGGGAGTCTCCTGGTACTATTAAAATGTATAACATCTGCAGTCATTAACTTTTACATCCACTGACTATTTCAGTGAGATTAAATTTGATTCATGTTAAGGATGTTTCAAAGACAAGGATCCTATGTCGTGTTAGCCCCTACCTATTAATTGCATTTTGACAAGAATTTCCTCAATAGCAGCCAATTTCTTTGTTTAAATAGAAGCTCGGTTTTCTAAAGAGAGCTTTCCAGGAGTGAAAAGAATAATGTTAATAATAGGATCCATATGGAACATGCATGTTTTAAACACAACATTCTCTGGTTAATAATGTATATAGTTTCCCAATTAGCACTTGGGAGTGTTGGTTTAGAGTAAAGCCAAAGGATTTTTCATACAATGTCAGCAAATAATTAACTGGGAAAGGACCCAAATGAAAGATGCTCTTGTTATTTTAAAGCCCTCCATGTCAAAATCTATTTTAAAATTGAAATCTAAATTTAGTTTAAAGAAATCAGGCATATGGCTTTGTTTTTCTGTTTTGGCTGCAGTGAAAAAGTAAGTTGTTTTACAATTGTTAATTTTTGGCAGAAGCTTATGAAAACCCTGGGAACCCACTTTAATATCAAATTGCAGTTAGAGAGTTTCTTAGTTATTAGGTATAATTATTTATCCATGAAGTTTTCCTTCCAGATGAGTAAAAATGTTCTTTTACCGAGTACCTATTCTTTTGTGTAAGTCTTTGGTGGAAAGTGGCAGACATATGTCAAGCATTAGGAATAAATACTTTTAAAATTATGTTTTTAAAAATGCACGACAAGTGATCATCTCCCGTCCATCTCGTCCGGCTCCGCCCCTTCTCCCTCCCCTCATTCACCACACTGCCTACGCCATAGAGTCTTACAAGAGAACTATTGAGGGCATGGTTAGCAATTTTTAGTTAAAGGAAGACATGTATTATGTTATATATTCATGTGATATCAGCTTTCAACCTCAAGATGTGACCTGAAAAAAAATCTGCCCTCTCTCACTCTTCCTATTGAAACTGAAGTGTGGGAACAGGGTTCCTCTTTGCAAAGTAATTCTGTTTGGTTTGCCCTTGTCTGCTCAGCCTTGATTTAGTGTATTTTCTCTTTAACACATTCATTTGGCATTGTTGAATAGCATATTTAAATTAACTCGAGCATTCCTAGTGAAAGAGAAAAAACATGAGCCACTTTTGGGGTACATTTTGAAAGAAGAAAGAACAGCCCTTAGTAATCTACTAGAGGATATCCATGGTATATGAAAGCATGTGGTAGAGTTGGACATCATTTTAGTCAGTGAGGATGTTTGAAACAGGACGTGGATTGTAACCCATTAAATTGTGCCATCAGCTTCTCCTAAAACACAGTAAAAATCAGGGTATCGGTAGCACTGGAGAAAGTTTTTTTTTTTCTTCACCATTGTGTAAAGATAATATTTCTCAGGTTTCCATTACCTGCGTCGCTGGTTCATTTCTCTATAGTCATTAGCACATGTAGCCATATTTGTTTTTCCTTTCAACGAAAGGTGTTTTGTATTTTCACAAGTGATCAGGAGTTACATTTCAAAATTTAATAGTAGCTCTCAGAGCGATTTGGGAACTATGGAATAGTTATGTTTTTCTCTTTTGAAGAATCAGACTATAAAGGGTTAGGGAATGGAAAGAAGGCACTCTAGTTTACAATGTTAATTTAATGTGTTCGACTCACTGCCTTTTGAAATGATTAATTCCAAAGAAGCGAGGACTTGGGATTATAATCTGCCCTGTGGAATGCCCGAGGAAAGTGTTAGGTATGATGTTGCATTAAGTAGGAGAGCACTTAGGAGCCTTGGTTCAAATCCAAGTTGAAAAATTGTGAGAATACTTCTTGAGCAGAAAATTATAGTCTCAGCCACTACCAATTTAAAATGCCCCACAGGTCCCCACTATTATGTCTAGATGTGTGCATGATCTTGTTTCTTTGCATTCCTGTGTCTTAAATGCTCCAAATGATCTTGCTTGTTTCTTAAAAGCAGGTACATATGGTAGAGCCCTAGTTTCAGGAAAGATTAAGTGTGGCTCCTGTTTGACCACTGGGAGTAGCTCTTCCTCATTTTAGACCAGTCATTTTCCAGTTAAGGTGGCAGTCTGATTGGGGTCAATTCCGCAATAACATGCATGTAAACTCCTCAGGAATTTAGACTCTGCAATATTAGAGTAATCCTGGGGTGAATAGGTGAATATTTTCCTTTTGGCTGAGTGTTCATACTGATTTCTGTTAGTTTTATTTCACATGAAGCTTTAGTTTGTTTTTTTACCAATCATTACTTTTTAACTAGATGCAAGCCAAAAAGCTCCTATTTTCATCAAACTGGTTTCACGTTAATGAAATCACTGGTTAATGTTACATTCTAGACCTGAGTTTACACTTTGGCCTCTGTAATTGGTCCTGAGTGTGTTTACTGGATCTTACTAGAAACATAACTCTTGGTAGTTTAATTCCTCAAATGGTCTTATTCATCCACTTCCTGTTGCCTTTTGCCATTTTTCAAATCTCTGATGGTGAATACACTCTCATTTTCCTTCCATATTGTTAAAGAATTCTTCCTATAGGCCCTATGAACTCCCGGTATTTCCATCCCATGTGAAAGCATTTAGTTTCTTCCCCCTTTGGTATTGTATCACTATATGTAAAGAATGCCTGTATTTCTTTGTCATTAGAGAATAGACTGATCTCTGTGCTGTAAAATAACCATTTTTCCCTTTTGTATTTCCTGATGTGTTCCATAAGGTAATGATTAAGAAAGTGACTTTGGAAGTCAGTTATGGCTAATCATTTTGTCGTCTGGAGCATAATGCATCTTGCTCTTTGCCTCAGTTTCTCTAGCTTTAAAATGTGGGCGATGGTGATGTTGGTAATGGTGATGATGGTGTAGTACAGGCACTACCCTTGGGTTTTGTGCGGATTGAGTGAGTTAGTGTAATATACAGACCAGATATCTTATGGTAGGTGTTTGATAAATATTATGTTGTATCATTACTCAAAAAATTAAGCTAATATTGTTGTTGAGCACATGTGTTAAATACTGTGCTAAAATTCTTTCATTTGACTTAAATATTATCAAAATTTAAGTGGTTGACAAACCAGGGTTTTTTTTGCAGCATGTTAAAGCCCCAGCTTGCTTCTTTATAAAGCCCTAAACGTAAGAGATTCTTATGAACTGTTGGTCCAGAAACAAAGCTGAAAATTAAGAGGAGAAATTGTGAAGCATGTCTATTTCAGTTAACTTTATAAACACTCCTTTCTTAGACTTACTATTTTAAAATTAATTTGGTTTGGTATAGTGGATAATGGACAGCATTCTCATCTTTCTGTTCTGCTGCTTCTTGCGATGCACTTGCTTGAGCTTCTTGGAGGGTGGAGGTATAGATATTTACTATAAGCAAATATAGTATTATGTGGGCCAGTGGTCCAGAAAGCTAGAGATGGAAGTAAGCGTGGTAAGAAATTATTCTGTGAAAAAAAAATTTTAAGGAAAGGGAAAATGACTGGATTGAAGGGCAGGACAAATGATGCCTTCATAGAAGTAGCCTCAATGAAATAGTTAGATTCTCCAAAATGGAGTTAGGGATGGAAAGGATCTTTCTTAGTTATCAAAGTGCATACCTCTCACCAGACAGGGCCATTTCACAAAAAGTGTCTTTTTGTTTTTGTCTTAGATTGTGAGTGTCTGGATATGTATGTATGTATGTATGTATGTATTTCTATCACAAACCATTAAACCATCCTTTAAAAAGTTAATTGCTTGGGATAATGAAAATGTTCCAAAATTAGATTGGGATGATGGTACTACTTGAATATAAACACACTAAATATTGTTGCATTGGATAGACTATATAATGAGTGACTTATATCTCAGTAAAGCTATTTAAAAAAGAAAAGAAGACTTACTGCTTAACCCCGCCTTTGGGTTAGATTCCCTGTGGTGTGTGCAGCCCTAAAAGGAAAGTGTGCTGGCCTCTTCAGGCCAGTTAGAATAGACATGCACATTGAGGGGGCCAGGGAGAAAGCCAGTTCACTTACCACGTTTATCAGTCCCTTCCTTGTTTTCCTTTTCTCTGAATGAACAGGGGTATGGCAAAAATAAAAACCTTGCTTCTTCCTCCTGTCCTTCCCTCACTTTAAAGTAGCTAAATTAGCAGCATCCAGCTGTCTTCAGCCAGGAAACTATTCCAGCGATTTTACTGGTCCCTGAGCCCCATTACAGCGTTTTCTGAGGCTTTCTGAATTAATTGCCCCCAGCAGAGCTGTCTCTACCTAGTAAGGTTAAGACTATGTCTCAAAATCAACAAATGTGCACACTTCAAAGCATTTTTGGTGTAGAGGGATTTGCTTTTTTTTTTTTTAAATCCAAAGTATGACATATTTGTTATCTCTGATCTCTGTGAAGAGGCCCTAAACTTGAAGGATGCAATAATATTTAAAATATTTGTGAATTACTTCTTCTGATTGCTCATAGCCTGGTGGTAACTGATTATTCTGTTCTGTGATCTCCTCATTTCTTTTTCTTCACATTCTTAGGATCTTTTTATTTTCCTCAGCGAGCCACTATTTACATGACTTATTTCAAATAGCCTGCATTTGTTTGGGAGCCAGCCCTCTCTTCTACACATTTGGCTTCAGTTAATTCAGAAAACTTTCACACAGCATCCATCTTGAAATGAAGAATCAAAGGGAAAAGTGGTGGTGTGGAAACCAGTTCTCTTACCCCTAATTTTATCTTTCCTCTTTTCCTCAGTTTGCTCTTGCTTCCTTTACTCAGTCACCAGGCTAGTGTGTGCGCGCGCTTGCTTGCATGAGAGGTTTTGTGCAAAACGACGGAGACATAAAGATTTAAAGAAGTGTGGTTTCGTATCAGCGTGTACTCGGTCTTCAGAATTCCTAGATCTCTTCTCAGAACTCTCTCCAGCGGTATTTTCAGCCTTTATCTCCAGGCAGGAAATAGTCCTTAAAATATAGACTCAGGACCTGGCGTACGTGTGTTCAGATCCTGCCTCTGCTGTATATTCTTAACATGGGTAAGCTGAAAATCTCCATGTGCCTCTCATCTGTAAAATGCAAATTGAAAAAAACATGTACTCGATATGATTATTATAAAGAATGAATAAAAAACTGCTTGCAAAGCATTTTGAACAACAGGATTAAATGTTCACTAAATGTTAGTTGCTATTCTGCTTTTTTCTCATTAGCTTGCATCACTTCCAGATTAGAGGCATCCGTGTATAGATCTTTGTTGACATTTATTATTCCATTAACTTCATAATTTGAGCTGCATCTTTTAAAAAATGTAAATATGTATCTTTATTACATTTGTGCTTCCAAAGGGCACTGACTGATTGGTTCATTCATGTGTTTAATAGTCCCTTTAATAACTGTTTATTGGACACAATTTTGTGCCCAGCGTTGAGTTAACTACTGGGGATACATCGGAGAGATAGAGACGTGAGACCTTTATCTGAAGGGCTTAAGCTCCAGTGGGGTAGGCAAATGTGAAATGTTAATCTCACAATCTCACACTTTCTAACTATGGTAAGTATTATAAAGGAAGAAAATAAGGAGCTAAGTGTCTCATCTGTTCAGAAGAGTAATAAAAAAGCTTTCCTGAAGGAGTGATTTTTTTTTACTTTGAAATAATTTTGACTGAAAAGAACATAAAAACTTTTATAGAAATTTCCATGTACGCTTCACCCAGTCTTTCGCAACAATAGTATGTTACATAATGGCAGTACAGTCTCAAAATCCAGAAGTCAACTACAGATTTGACCAGTTTTTACATCAACTGAGCTCATTTTTTCAATGATGTATATGATTCTCTTAAATTTGGTCATGTGCATAGCTCTCAGGGAATGATTTTTGAGCTAGTTGTCTGGTCAGTGAGTAGAAGCTGACTACCACTGAAAGAGCTGTTAGAGTCCAAGGCTGAGCCTGCTCATACACCCAAGACAGGGGCAACTCACTGTGCTCTGGGGACTGAAAGAATGGATGTGACTGGATCCCAGACGGTGAGGAGGATGTGACCTGTGGCTCAGCTCTGGTTCTGAAAGAAGACAGATGCATGTGGCATGCAGGTAACATCGTGGATAGGTCTCCCGTGGAGAATCAGGCCTGCATTGTCCCTAGGCCACTTTTAGACTTGCTCTTGCAAAAACTCCCTCACCTGGGATGGAGACAGCAGAAGTTTACTGTGACTTGTGCTAGACTTTCCAAGCATGAATGTAAACAGCCCAGCTTTCTCTCCTTTACATTTGTAAATGACCTTTCTCTTTGAAGCAACTGGCAACATTCTTTCCTTTGTTATCTGTAAACAGTATCCACCCAAAGCAAACCTGTGCATAGTTAATGGAACCATCCTGGATGTAATATACCTAGAATATCAATAAAAGCCTGTCGAGACAGGGGGTGGGGGCTTTTTCCTCTCTGTGAGATCAGCCACACATCCCTTTTTGCTTTATGGGATTTCTCTAGTCCGCGTGAATTTGTTTGTCCGGGGTATAGGACAAGCATTCCACAACGACACGCTGTCCTGCTGGATGGGACTGGACATCGGGGCATGGCATTATTTCCCCCCCAAATTATATCACTGCTCCTTCTTACAACCTCAATTTTTGGTTGTCAAGTTCAGGTAATTTTCTTTAAACTTAAATTCATATTAATATCTCTATAACAAAAACATTGAATCCAGAATCAATTTAAAATTATGAGTGA